>CM029389.1:15372988-15415488 GCA_017165825.1 Hepsetus odoe
GCACAGTACTGTATATATATATATATATATATATATATATATATATATATATAAATGTTTCTTTTTCATGGAGCAAATATTAGCACTGTTTTTCTCTTGCAGACACAAAAAACAACTTTATCTGTTTCCTGTGTTTCCCTGACGAGTGCCAAATCCATAGAAAGGGATATAACATTTTGCCATGGAGATAAGAGCTCTGGTAACAGGTCTGCAATGCTGGTGGTTAAGTCTAACATAATAACGACACAATCACTTAATCTAGATCTGGCTATATTTGTTACATGAAGAGTAAAACAAATGGCCATGACAACTGATTCAACATTTATTATTATTGTTATTGTTGTTATTATTATTATTATTATTATTAGACACATGTACTGTCATTGGAGAGGGAGAATGATTGTACCAGAGAGGCTAAATATGGTTTTTAACATATGGTTTTTCTATGAACAGGATCCAGGCACTGTGCCCTTTAATGAAACATGGAGAACAGATGATCGGGGAAAGCTGGCAGACCTCAGCAATAGCCCCACAGGGATTCACAGTGCCAGACCTGACTGGGCATCAGGAGAAGGAACTCTGCTCAGAGCATTACAAACCCACAGAGGTGTTTTGTATTACAGATCAGACACTGATCTGTAAACTGTGTGCGACTCTGAAACACAAAGGCCACAGAAAAAGCTACACAGACAGAGCCAGGGTAAGAAATCAGCTGCGTGAATGTTAGAAATGATGCGTGGTTAAAATGCAGCCCATGCATAGTTATTTGTTTTGCACCACACATTGCATAAATGTATAGGTCAGTTTCAGGCCTTGTATCGTTATATGATCATATATGGTCTGTTTGATCATTAGAGACCAACCAGAATGATAGCTCGAGTCCAGTCAGTAGCTGAAAAGGCAAAAAATATAAGCTGTGGTATGTTGTTGCTGTGAATAAATTACTGCTGTGTTTTGGCAGAGACTTCTAGCTTTAATGGAATGGTTAGGTGAACAAAATATATGTAGTCAGTGTGCCAAGACATGTTTCATTATCTTTGCACTGGAGCACCAAGGCTAGCATTGATCTCAATAATAATCTCGGCCTCTCTCTCTAACTGTGATTAATAATCTCAGCCTCTCTCTCTAACTATGATTAATAATCTTGGCTTCTCTCTTTAACTGTGATTAATAATCTTGGCCTCTCTCTTTAACTGTGATTAATAATCTCGGTTTCTCTCTTTAACTGTGATTAATAATCTTGGCCTCTCTCTTTAACTGTGATTAATAATCTTGGCCTCTCTCTTTAACTGTGATTAATAATCTCAGTTTCTCTCTTTAACTGTGATGAATAATCTTGGCCTCTCTCTCCTTCTCCCTCAAGGAAGAACTGGCAATGGTTTGAGTGGGTTTTCACTGACCTTTAACTTTCTAAAAAATGTGTCTATTGAATATATGGAGACAGAAAAGCTCTGCCATCAAAAAGCCCTTAAAAAGTTTTTTTTTCTTAAGATGTTCTTTAGTGAACACAACTCAGACCGTTTGAATACCTGGCCTTCCTCTTCTCCTCTTCTCCTCTACTCTTCTTCTCCACTTCTCCTCTTCTCCTCTTGCCTGGGAGCTCCATCCTCAACATCCCTCTTCCAAGACACTCCTCATCTATCCTCAACTAATTTGGACTACCTTAATAGTTAAGGTTAATAATTATGACACAGGAGTATCTGTAACAACAACTATCCAGTAGATTTATTCTTAGTGTTGCTTGTCTCTGTTTCTCTCTGTTTTCATATGCCCCTCTTCTTCTATGCAGGTCTTTCAGGAGCTGGACACAAAGTCTTTACTTGAACAAGCTTTAAACAACATAGACAAGGATGAGTTTATGAGTTATTTGTGTGAAAATTACCCAGAATGCTTTGAGTCTCCTCAGGAGGCTCATGATGTCCATGGAATAGCTGATCATGTTCTGGAAACGTTTGGTTCAGAGGGTGCCTTAAAGATAGCTCTAAAGGTTATGCTTGAAAAAGGTAGGATAAATGTTCTTCTTTATTCTTGTGTGATTCGGTCAATGTCTCTGAGATGTTCTTTTAACTTTATATTTCAAATAATCCTCATTCAGGCCAACTGTATTTATCACTGATTGAACTGAATTGGTTCCCAAAGTTATCAGAAGCCACCTGGATGGATCAAGCGTTTTGGAGTAAAACTCTCTTCGTTTTTTTTGTAGGGAGGCATCTTAAGAGTATGCAGGATCATCTTAAGTCTAAACTACAGGCCCACCTGAGGTCGAAATTTGAGTGCATTCATGAGGGAAATGCTCAACAGGGGAATCCGATCCTTTTAAATGACATCTTCACAGAACTGCTTATCACGGAAGGAGAGTGTGGTGGTGTCAATGAAGAACATGAAGTCAGGTTGATTGAGGAAGCATCAAAAAACAAAGATATTCCAGAGAGCACTATAAACTGCAACGATATCTTTAAACCCTTACCCGGACAGAGAAAACGTGTCCGCACGGTGCTAACAAAGGGCATCGCCGGGATTGGGAAAACAGTCTCGGTGCACAAATTCATCTTGGACTGGGCAGAAGGAAAGGCCAACCAGGATATTCACTTCATGTTCCCTCTCCCTTTTCGTGATCTGAACTTGAAGGGAAATGACAAATATAGTGCCATTCAGCTTCTTCACCATTACTTTCCAGAACTCAAAGAACTACAAACTATTAGGAGTGAGGAAGTCAAAACTGTGTTCATCTTCGATGGTCTGGATGAGTGCCGTCTTCCTCTTGACTTCAAGAGCAATAAGATGTGCTGTGACCTGACTGAGAAAATCTCAGTGGACGCACTGCTGACAAATCTCATTCAGGGGAATATACTTCCCTCAGCTTTCCTCTGGATAACCTCCCGTCCAGCTGCAGCCAGTCAGATCCCTCCAGAGTTTGTGGACCAAGTTACAGAGGTCAGAGGATTTAATGACTCCGAGAAGGAGCAGTACTTCAGGAAGAGGTTCAGCGAGCCAGGTCTCGCTGACAGAATTGTTGCTCACATCAAGTCTTCAAGGAGCCTTCACATCATGTGCCACATTCCAATCTTCTGTTGGATATCAGCCACCGTACTGGAGAAAATGTTAGATAAATCAGACCATGCGGACGTGCCCAAAACTCTCACTCAGATGTATACTCACTTTCTCCTCATTCAAACACACTTGAAAAACAAGAAGTATCACGGAGTGATTCTGGACGAACTAGACTTTACGGAATCCGACAAGGAGATGATAACAAAACTGGGAAAGCTAGCATTTGTGCAGCTGATGAAGGGAAATCTGATTTTTTATGAGAAGGACCTGATGGAGTGTGGCATTGATGTCAGCAAAGCATCTGAATACTCTGCCATTTGCACAGAAATTTTCAAAGAGGAGTTTGGTTTGTACCGAGAGAGGGTCTTCTGCTTTGTGCATCTGAGCATTCAGGAGCATCTCGCTGCAGTGTACGTGCAACTCACGTTCGTCAACAACAACATAAACTTGCTCAGTAAACATGCAAAGAGTCCGAGCACTACAGTGAAGATGTCAGATTTGCACAAAAGTGCTATAAACTGTGCCTTGCAAAGTGGGAACGGACACTTCGATCTTTTTCTTCGCTTCCTCCTCGGCCTCTCAGTTCAATCGAATCAGACTCTTTTGAAGAGACTACTGTCAAAAAGCCTGGTGGAGAGCGTTGAGGAAACAGTGGACTACATTAAAGAGAAGATCCAAACTGAGTCTTCAGCAGAAAGGACCATCAATCTGTTCCACTGTCTGAATGAGCTGCACTACAACTCCTTGGTTGAAGAAATCCATCATTTCCTGAGATCTGGCCAGCATTCAGAGACAGAGCTGAAACCTGACCAGTGCTCTGCTCTGGCCTATGTGCTGCTCACATCTGAGGATGTAATGAATGAATTTGACTTGAAGATGTGTAACACCTCTCTTGAAGGATATAGGAGGTTGTTGCCTGTTGTCAGGACTTCAAGAAGAGCCATGTGAGTCACACGTTTCTATGCAGCATCAAATTAAAGGAATTGCTCAAATAAACCTTTTAATAAATAAATCATTATATTATTCAAATGAAAGGAATAAAGCTAATCACGTCAATCATTTCAGTAAATACAGCCCAGAACTTCTCACCACCTGTTCAAAGCTCTTCATATATGTCTTACTGCAAGCTATTCAAGATAAACTGTCGACACTGTGAGCAGCCTTTTCAGACCGGATTGGATCTGTGTTCAGAAAAAGAGTAGGAGTCCAGACCTAGAATAATATTTTGTTTCAATGACCACCAAATCCAAACTGACAAGTCTGCACCTCCTTCATGAAGAGGTGGATGCAGTATTTTCATAAAAGGTTTGGATGATTGTTGACTTTTAGTCTCATGAGCAACATTAAATGACTAAAAATTCTAAAATTACATTTGTTTTTTGGCTGATTGACTACTTTAGTAAAAAGTTCTGTAAACGAATGAAATTATCTTTCATCTGTACATTTTGAAACGACTAAGCTTGCACCATGCGCTTCACAGTGATGCTGTGTGTGCTCAGTGTACTATGGCATGTACTGTCATACTGGGGCAGTCGTGGCCTAGTGGTTAGGGCGTTAGCCGCATGATCGGAGGATCAGGGGTTCAAACCCCTTCCCGATAGGTTGCCCTGAGGTACCCTTGAGCAAGGTGCCGTCCCCATCACTGCTCCCCGGGCGCTTTCAATAGCTGCCCACTGCTGCACGGGTTTGAGTGTGCATGAGTTAAATGCAGAGGTCCAATTTCGTTGTGGTTCATGTGTGCTGTGCCGTGACCTCGCAATGACAAGGGTTGTCACTTTCACTTTTTTTTTTTTCACTTTCACTACAAATGTACCATCAATACATTTCTATGGTTTGTTCTTTTTTAACTGATCTTTTACCTTCCACAGTCTTGCTGGTGTCAGTCTCACAGATGAATCATGTGAGACTCTGGCTTCAGTTCTCCAGTCATCTAACTCACACCTGACAGAACTGGACCTCAGCTTCAACAATCTGGGAGACTTAGGAGTCAAGCTTCTGAGTGCTGGGCTCTCAAGTCCACACTGTAAACTAGAGAAGCTAAATCTTAGCCACAATGAGATCGAACACATAGGAGTGAAGCTGCTCTGTGACTCTCTGATGAGTCCACACTGTCAACTACAGATTCTCAGGTTTGCATTTAATACATTTACGTGGGATTTGAAAGTTTTTTTTATAACACGGTCCATGTTTTTCTTTTCCAATTCAATAGTAAAGGGTATGAACTATGCATCCTCCTGCTTCGCCTGCTATTTTTAAATCATTTCTGCTCTTTTAATGTACAGTTTGGCGGGCACAAACTTCTCTGAGCAATCTTGTGAGCGGATGGCGTCAGTTTTCTTGTTTGCTAACTCAAACCTGAAGCAGCTGGATCTTGGCTGCAACAACATGAGAGACTCTGGAGTGAAACTGCTATCTGCTGGACTAATCAGTTTCTACTGCAAACTAGAGAAACTTAAGTGAGTACCGTCAAATCTGTGATCATTTTGTTCATCCCGCAGCAGAACATTAAGTATTTTTAACAAAACGGGGCATCATGGGCCTAATGGTTAGGGAGGTTAGAGAGTTGTGAATTTGAATTCATTGCCCTGAACAAGGTACTGTCCCCATCACTGCTCCCCTGTTGTTTTACATAGCTGCCCCCTGCTGCACGGTGTGTGTGTGTGTGTGTGTGTGTGTGTGTGTGTGTGTGTGTGTGTGTGTGTGTGTGTGTGTGTGTGTGGGTGAAAAGCAGAGGTTGAATTTCTTTGTGGTTCACTGTGTGCTGTGCTGTGTTTAGTCACTTTCACTTCCGTAAAATCAGAAAAGGTCCTCAAACACAATGCTTTAAGGCTCAGTCTGAAGAGATAAACACAAATAAACAGAAATCCATTTTTATTCTACAGGTTGGACAGATGTGACCTGACGCATGAATCTTGTGAAGCTTTGAAAACTGCTCTGCAATCTCCCAACTCTCGTCTGAGAGAGCTGGATCTCAGCTACAATAAGCTGGGAGACTCGGGAGTGAGGCAGCTTTGTGAAGGACTCATACATCCAAACTGCCAACTGGATAAACTTGATCTCAGCTACAACAGCCTTGGCCATTCTGGAGTCAAACTTCTCTGCAGCGGACTGGTTAATCCAGAGTGTCAGCTGAAGAGCATAAGGTTTTTCTTTTTACTTTTTACAATAAAAAGAATCATTTTTAGCTGAAATACAAACAACAGTTATCTGCATGGTATTTATTTGTATTTTAGTGCAAAGCAGAGGTGTATACATAATGTTGTGGTTATTTAAAGCAGCAATTATACTAATTATTTTCTTCTGTAGGCTTGCTGATGTCAGTATTCCTGAAGAGACTTGTGAAACTCTGGCATCAGTCTTGCATTCAGCAAATCCACACCTCAGAGAGCTGGATCTTAGCAACAATTACGTTGGAGATTCAGGCGTGGAACTGCTCTGTGCTGGACTTAAGAGCCCAAACTGTAAACTAGAGAAGCTGAGGTGATTGTGAATTCAGTTAAGAGCTTTCTTATATAAGTACATGTAGGTTGATATCACCGAAAATCTCTTTTTTGAAATATTTTTAATGGTTTCCCTGCTGCTACTAAGAAAATGTCTTGTTTTTGTAGAAATCTGAATGGTTCTTTATAGCACATTGAAAAAAAAAGTTACTTGTAGAACATCTGGATAAAAGATAATACTGCCAAGCTTCTTTAAGATGCTGTAATAAAATAATTTCTTTGTTCTCTCTTATAGTCTGTGCTGGTGTAATCTCACAGACAGGTGCTGCTCAAGTATAGCCTCAGTGTTGAGTATCCACTCTTGCTTTAGAGAACTTCAGCTCAGAGACAATGACCTGCAGGATTCAGGTGTGAAGCTACTTTGTCCTGGTCTACAAAATCCACAGTGCACATTGCAGAGACTGGGGTGAGTAAAGTATTTTTAATGTATTCCATTTTATACTTGTTCTAAACTGATACCAGAGATAGAATTAAGTAAGTGAAGTCTAAAACTTTTTTATTCAGTCTTTCAGGGTGCTGTGTTACACAGGAAGGTTGTTCTGCTCTAGCAGTAGCTTTGAGCTCAAATCATTCACAGCTAAAAGAGCTTGATCTCAGCTACAATCATCCAGGAGAGTCTGGAGTGAGACAACTTTCCCGTATACTGGATGACCCACACTGCAAACTGGAGAAACTGAGGTGAGAGGACTGAAGGACACATTTTTCTTTGGGTCATAGCTCTTTTAGAGCTTCCTTAAAACACACAAAAAAGATGTGCTGCAACTGTGTCAAAACGAGTTCCAACTCTGACTGGTTCTGGTCTTCATTTGGGCTTGAATATTTGAATTAATTTTATGTTTAAGACAATAGTGAGGTGTATGTCAGTTCTAACATAGATCTTGCCATTTATTTGCTCAAAATCTTTTGAACCCTTTGACATTTTCTTGTGCTGAACATCAGCTGTGCATGTTAGCTTTGAGGAGTATCAGACCATTCCTTCATATATTCCCGATTGCTTCAGGTCCTGCCGTAGTTAAAGAAAAAATCTAACGGCACTTCCTTTTGTTCTAGTCGCAGGGTTAATAAGTTTGTTACTTGGTTGTAATAGTTAACCAGCAGTTGCTGATCGTAGCTGGTTACTAATATGAAGATCAAATGTGGAGACAAAGCACTGCTGTAAGTCGCTCTGGATAAGAGCGTCTGCTAAATGCTGTAAATGTAAACGTAGTATTGAGGTGGTGGTGGTCTGGTGAAAGGCTACTTGCCTATTGGCCAAGAGTTTGCAGGTTTGAATCCTACCTCCAGCACTACCACCATTGGGTTCCTGAGCAAAACCCCAAGGTGCTCCAGGGAGACTGTCCCTGTAAATAGGAATTGGAAGTCACAAGAGCGTCTGCTAAATGCCATAATGTAATATTTATTACATTCACTTATAGCTTTGGTGATCAGACCTTGTTAGATCCACGTTCTTTAAACAGAGCAGGGTCTCTGCTCACACCTGATCCCATAAACCGATAAACACCTGACTCTGATTTCACGTTCATCTTCTTCTTACATTTACGGCATTTAGCAGACGCTCTTATCCAGAGCGACTTACATGTCCTAATTACAGGGACAGTTCCCCTGGAGCAGCTCAGGGTTAAGGGTCTTGCTCAGGGACCCAGTGGTGGTAGCGCTAGAGGTGGGATTCGAACCGGGGACCTCTTGATCCAGAGGTCCGTAGGCAAGTACCACCACTAGACCACCGCCACCCCATCTTCTTTTTTCGGCTGCTCCCGTTTAGGGGTCGCCACAGTGGATTATCTGTTTCCATTTCTTCCTGTCCTCTGCATCTTCCTCCTTCAAACCAACCCCCCTGCATGTCCTCTCTCACCACATCCATAAACCTCCTCTTTGGTCTTCCTCTTTTCCTCTTTCCTGGCAGCTTTCCTCCTCCCAATATAATCCCCGTCTCTCCTCTGGACATGTCCAAACAAACACAACCTTACTTCTCTAACTTTGTCTCCAAAACATCTAACCTGAGCTGTCCCTCTAATAAACTCATTTCTAATCCTGTCCATCCTCGTCACACCCAACGAACATCTCAGCATCTTTAACTCTGACACCTCCAGCTCTGCCTCCTGTGTTTTTGTCTCCAACCCTACAACATAGACATACAACATGGCTAGTCTCACTACGGCCCTGTAAACCTTCCCTTTTACTCTCGCTGGTACCTGTCTGTCACAAATCACTCCAGCCACTCTTCTCCACCCATTCCAACCTGCTTTGGTAGGAGTGGTCCACCTGCATGTCCTTCTCTCTCTGCATGAATGCCTTTGTAGATTTCAAACTGTGTTTTGGGTCATTGTCTTGTTGCTATATCAAACCCCTGCGTAACTTCAACTGCGTGACTGATGCTTGATATTTTTTCTGAAGAATTTGTTGATATTGGGTTGAATTCATATGACCCTCGACTTTAACAAGGGCCCCTGTCCCTGAGCTAGCCACACAGCCCCACAGCATGAGGGAACCTCCACCACATTTGACAGTAGGTAGTCAATGTCACTGATATGAAGAACCGTTCTAATGAAGCATTCGAATCACTCGAATCGAAGCAATCGAATGTGTTACTTGTACTTGATTCTTCAGAGTGAGATGACTGAGAGAGGTGAGTGAGTGAGGAAGGGAGGCCATATCCATAGGCACTTTGAATCTAAAACTCTTCATGAGGATCTCATGAAATTATGTTACCGCAGCACTTACAGGTTTTGTGTTCTTCCAACAGTGTGGAAAATGGCGGTGAATGCAGAAACAGGCCGGGCCTCAAAAAATGTAAGTGTACTTACTAGTAACACACCCAGTCAGTAAAATTAGTGAAGAAGCATCTGTAAGAGTGTTGTGATCCATTTCTTTCCATGATGGGTGGCTTAGTGTTTAGGGACTAGGCTCTTTGATCAGAGGGTTTTGGGTTTGAGTCCCAGACTACTAGGTTACCCCAAGATACCCTTGAATCAGTCATTTTCAGGGGCAGTGGTGGCCTAGTGGTGGGATTGAATCCCAGACCAGTAGTTGCCCTGAGGAACCCTTGAGCAAGGTACTGTCCCCACCACTGCTCCTAAAGTGCTTTAAATAGCTGCTTCCTGCTGCACGGTGTGTATGGGTGAAAAGCAAATGCTGTGCAATGACACATAGTCACTTTCACTTCGATAAGTGTCAGATTAATCTCTTCTAACAGGCATGTCTGTGTGCTTTAAATGTTGCCATCTTTTCTGCAGATGCCTGCGAGATCACACTGGACCCAAACACTGCACACAGAACTCTATCACTGAGTGGGATCAAGAAGGTGACAATGACGAAAGGGGAGCAGCCATACCCAGACCATCCAGATCGGTTTGAGTACTACGCTGAGGTTCTGTGCAGTGAAGTGTTGAGCAGGGCTCGTTTCTACTGGGAAGCTGAGTGGACCGGGGACGTTGTTTACATTGGGGTGACTTACAAAGGGATTAACCGAAAGGGTCGTGGGAGAGATTGCAAACTGGGCATGAATAACAAATCTTGGATTCTGTTTTGCTCGAAAGATTATGGGTATTATGTCAGTTATAACAACAAGGAGACTGTGGTACCCACCCCTCCCAATGCTTCAAAAAGAATGGGGATCTATTTAGACTGGCCAGCTGGCACCCTTTCCTTTTTTATTATTTCCCCTGACAGGCCATACCACATATATACATTCAACACCACCTTCACTGAATCCATATATCCAGGCATAAGGGTTTACAATTATGACGATACAGTCACACTGTGCGATCTTGAATAAAGCCTGAGCACATATTTCAGGTCTACTTCTATGACTAGAGGTCCCAAAATGGCTTAACAGTTGTGTTATAAAAATAACGGTAGCATGTTGAGAAACTTTGAGGAATGTCACCAGCAATGTGACTCTACACCATTTTTAAAGACTGAATTATTTCAAAAATATGAATTGTATTTAGCTTAAACATGTTAGGGTCCTTTTCTTTGTAAGAACTGATGTCCCATCTCAGGGCTTTCAGCCTGTAAGCACTAGGATAGGCTTCAAAAATGAATGAATGCCTGACTGAATGAATGCCTTAAGTTTTTACCATTATGCTGATTTTTGTGGGTCATGGTGACAACTGAAAATAATGTATATCTATGATGCCAAATCAGAAAAAGTTTGATCACTATGGAAAAAGCAAAAGATATTGTTTTTATTTCACTGCAGACATTATTGAAATGTTACTGATACTTAATAAACATTTCTAAAACTAATTTCTACTGGCATGACTGCTATGTGTGTCCCTGTCAGTTACATTAATTTCATTTTAAAATTTCATTTACATTAAAGATTATTTTGAAATGATATTGCTGTCTGAAATTTTTGGTGTTAAACTTAATACAGCATGCGTGTATATATATATATATATATATATATATATATATATATATATATATATAATAAATAATTAACACTTCCATTTTTGAAAGCATTCTTTGTTTACAGCATTTTTTCACACCTGCC
Organism: Hepsetus odoe; assembly: GCA_017165825.1. NCBI lineage: Eukaryota > Metazoa > Chordata > Actinopteri > Characiformes > Hepsetidae > Hepsetus > Hepsetus odoe. The sequence continues at coordinate 15,384,038 of CM029389.1, forward strand.
TAAAACTTTTGCACAGTACTGTATATATATATATATATACAGTACTGTGCAAAAGTTATATATATATACAGTACTGTGCAAAAGTTTTAGGCAGGTGTGAAAAAATGCTGTAAACAAAGAATGCTTTCAAAAATGGAAGTGTTAATCATGTATTATTCATTTATCAACAAAATTTATTTATTCATCAATCAACAAAATGCAGTGAATGCATAAAAGAGAAATCTAAATCAAATCAATATTTGGTGTGACCACCCTTTGCCTTCAAAACAGCATCAATTCTTTTAGGTACACTTGCACACAGTGTTTGAAGGAACTCGGCTGGTGGGTTGTTCCAAACATGACTGTGTTTCTCCTCCGTGTGACATTGATGATCATCAGTACCTGTTTGGTAAAACTGGTTGATCAGACACCGACTATAATCCTACAGAATCCCTGACTTTGTGCAAGTGTACCTAGAAGAACTGATGCTGCTCTGAAGGCAAAAGGTAGAAACACCAGATATTGATTTGATTTAGATTTTTCTTTTGTTTGCTCACTTTGCATTTTGTAAATTGATAAAAATAAACAATCATTATTGATATTTCTGAAAGCATTCTTTGTTTACAGCATTTTTTCACAGCTGCTTAAAACTTTTGCACAGTGCTGTATATATATGATTATGGCTATCATGTCAGAAATTTTAAAATATTATGATTCAGATTCCCCATATAGAGCACTGATGCACTTCTTGCAATAAGGATCCCCAGTGCAGGGGATCCAGGCATGACGATGAATTTCATTATTAATGTCAGTAGAACATGTTAATCAACAACTACTGAACCTGACAGGTTTCACCCCAATAACATGTATGTTATCTATATTATTCATACCATGTAGTGGTTAGTGAACGAGGTCACAAATGATCCATTTCAGACAGTTCTGGTGTTTCATATATATATATTTATAAGTACCTCACACAGTTCTATAAGTTCATTTAGTAATAATCATGAAGTAAAATGACTTCATGATTATTTTATGAAAGTTATGAATTCCCTATCAGGAGATGTTTTGTTGTCAAAGTTTCACCGGAACCATATTACGCTGTTCCCTGAAAGCCCGGAGCCTTTTTCATGAGCACCGCGTCTCTGCTTGAAGGCCATTCAGCAGCTTTAGGTGAGCTGTTAATAGACTCCGTATTAGATTTGTAAAGTTTTAATGCGTTTATTGTGGCGTAATGCTTTAGTTGTTGTATTTTCCTCTAAAAATTGAAGTGTTTTTGTATTCCTCATTGTTTTTTCTGTCGTTTGAGCAGCTAACTGTTAGCCAGGGGATACGAGAATATAGCTAAGCTACATGCTAGATTATGATGTATTTCCCTTCATTAGCGTTTATGCATATTTTAGAAAAAGTTAAATTGTGAAATTTGGGAAATTGTGTGTCAGGAAGAGTTTAGGTGGTAACGTTACTGTTGTTTTCTGTCCATTTTTGACTCTATTTCTCTCTCTCTGCCTCTATTCTGGTTCTGTCTTTCGGTCTCTCTCTCTCTCTCTCTCTCTCTCTCTCTCTCTCTCTCTCTCTCTCTCTCTGTCTCTCTCTCTCTGTCTGTCTGTCTCTCTCTGTCTCTCTCTTTTTTCTGTTTGTCTTTCTGTCTCTCTCTTTCTCTCTCTGTCTCTCTCTTTCTCTGTCTCTCTCTTTCTCTCTCTCTCTCTGTCTCTCTCTCTCTCTTCCCAGGTGCTGGATATAAGATTTGAATCCATCTCCTTTTTAACCATGACACTTTTTCACTTTGGAAACTGTTTTGCTCTGGCATATTTCCCGTACTTCATCACCTATAAATGCAGTGGGTTGTAAGTACCTGTTTCAGTGTCTGCGGTGTTGCATGTTTGTATTGAAATATAATTAACAGTATTAAATGGCTGTTCCCATGTTCTGATATACTTGTCAGTTATTCATTCATTACTTGGACTAAAACTGCTGTCCTGTGACTGAGGATCTTAAGTATAATCCTCTTACAGCTGTTCCATATGCTGACCCTCACGCTGCTCTTTGTGAATGAAAGCAGTTCCATGGTTGTTTTCAGATTGTGATGCTTAAAAAGATTCCATAATGCTTGTCTGTTACTCTCAGGTTCATCAGTTAGTCTGTACTGTAAATGCTGAAAGATAACGATGAGAATATTTTTCAAACAGCTTCCGGATTAGAGTGTTAGACGTATCAAATTCACAATATAACAAGCACACTTTGGGAATGATGTGGAAGACACTCCTGTTCAAGATTTTCATATTGATCTTTTCAGGTCTGAATACAATGCATTCTGGAGATGTGTTCAAGCCGGGGCCACTTACCTCTTCGTGCAGCTTTGTAAAGTGAGTAGTAGTCTTACATGCTGTCAGTCTTGTAAAAGCTTAATTAGACTCTCAATATGACCGGTGTTACTGATTTGATGATTACAGATGCTGTTTCTTGCCACATTTTTTCCTACTTGGGAAGGAGGTGCTGGTGTTTATGACTTCGTTGGGGTAAATTACATATACAAGTCGTCTTCTGTGCATTTTCATTCAGCCAGTTGTGTATGCATAAGCTTCGTTTTGAGATTTTAATTTACATTTGACTACCAGATTTTGACTCAAGAAGGCCATTTTAAAGCACTTTGCAAACTATATCTTTACGTTTTTCTTGAAAATGTTTGATGCCTAAATCAGTTTTCAGTGTATCTGGACTGATTATTGATCATTGATTACTGATAATCTGAGTATTGATTTAATGCTCTGCTGTGCAGGAATTCATGAAGGCCACAGTGGACATGGCAGATTTGCTTGGTCTTCACCTTGTCATGTCCAGAAATGCTGGGAAGGGAGAATACAAAATAATGGTGGCTGCCATGGGCTGGGCCACAGCTGAACTGGTTATGTCGAGGTAATACTCATATATGTATACACACAAACACACACACACTATTGACCAGTGCTGCTGCACTAATGACACACTCATCACAAAGTACTTTAATTGTTTAAGGTTACTGTGTCTGAAATAACATTTTTAATTTCATTGTGACTTTTATCTTTTAATTATCTTTCACTTTGTATACATGTTATTTATTTATTTTATGTTTTATAGTAGGATTTAAAATGAAATGAAATGATATCATCAGTAATCAATAATAATGACTATATAATGTTGATTCAATTCAACAGGTGCATTCCTTTGTGGGTGGGGGCTCGAGGGATCGAGTTTGACTGGAAATACATCCAAATGAGCTTTGATTCCAACATCAGTTTGGTAAGAAATGTGCTTTTTGCTTAATTTACTTTTCTTTAAAGATAGAAAACAGGGAATTAATAGCAAACCATGTGCAACTGCTGTTTTCAGATGTTCAGATGTGATCATAAACTGCATGCAGTATTGATGTATTACTATTGATGAGTATCTTGATGTTATGAATGGCTCTTCTTGCATGGGTCAAGATATCTTTAAGTAAAGCCAATATAGCTGATAAAACAATGAAGTATGATATTCTCTCTGTACCAGGTTCACTACATTGCTATGGCTGCAGTGGTGTGGATGTTCACCCGATACGACCTCCCAAAAAGCTTCCGCTTGCCTGTCGCCGTGCTGCTGGGACTTTGTGTGTACAAGGCTTTCTTAATGGAGTGAGTGCTTCACAAATCATCTTACACCATTTTAATAACATTAACGGGTGACGTGGAAACACTTTCCGACTCTTTCTAGCTCTTAAACTGATTCAAACGCGCAACGGTTTGTGAATTTTCGCTGTACATCAGATGTGAAACCACGTTGAAGTTCTCACACTTGTTGCTACTTACATCTGTTTCATTCGTTCTAGATTGTTCGTTCACATGTTTCTCCTGGGGAGCTGGACAGCTCTGTTGGTGAAGGCGGTGCTCACTGGTGCCATCTCTCTTTGTTCTCTCTTCCTCTTCATCACACTGGTTCACAGCAACTAGCGCTGTTCTCACGTCACATCGAGGTGCTTTTGGAAAGAATACCTACCATGCCGTAACGGACATTTAGTCTAACAAAGGGGCCAGACTGCAAAAACTGTTATTTTTATTTGTCGTTCAAAAATAAATTAACGTTGTACAGGACTCTTCTGTTGTGTTCTTTGTGTATGGAGATGCAGGAAGCAGCTGAAATGAAATTATTTTCTTGCATCATTCTGGATTTGTGTGACCTCAAGCAGTGCAACCATGCTGCGACAGTTGGAAAGTTCCTTTGTCGGTACATAAACACATCCTTTGGACAACATGCAGCAGCAAACAGGTCAGATGTCAATGGCAGACTCTGGTAGAGTAGCAAGTTTGCTTACTGAGAGGAGGTATTATTGCCTGTGCTATTTTCATTTACTGCAGGTTGTGCTAATTGCACAAAATTGCAGTTGATGTAGGAGTAATGTGCTCTGTGTAGACTGACAGTAGCAACAATACGTGCCCAATTTTCCCTTTTCTGTCATTCTTTGGTCTAATAACCATTTACTGATTAACCTTACGAGTGGAGGGTTAAAGGGGAAATATTACTAAACCATCCTTTTCGGTGGAAGGTAAATTAACCCTTGATATACAGTATGGTACTGTTCAGTGGAAGTGAACTGGGAGCATGTTTTTACGAAAGAGCATTAAACGGATTTAAAGTATACTCGTACAGTCCCACACTGATGTCATGTGTTCACTAGCGTGAGGATTTTCACAAATTATTAGACTTAAGGCCGATACAGATCTGAAAACGATTTCAGATTTTTTGTCCGAAATTATTACAGGACTGAAATTATTCCTTTAAAGTTGCGTTTCAAAGTGCTTGGAATCAAATCAGGTTGACACGGTGAGCGGTACTGTCCTCACAGCGAGGAGGTCCTGGGTTTGATTCCCAGACGGGACGGTCCAGGTCTTTTCTGTGTGGGGTGGACACATTCTCCCCGTGTCCATTCCTCCTGGAGCTCTGGTTTCCACCCATCATCCATAGACAGATTAGAGCTGTTAAATATACCCGTGTGTGTGCGTCCATCCGTCCATCTGTTCGTGTCCATCCAACGATGGATTGGCAACCTGTGCAGGGTGTCCCTGCTTTTAGCCCTGTGAGAGCCGGGATAGACCGGGTCTGTCTGCCAGACGAGCGCTGATCATGGAGAGTGAGAACTACCTCATTTTCCACAGGCTGATGTGCCCTAAGGAAAGCCACAGCCTTGACAATCCATCCAACGATGGACTGGCGACCTATGCAGGGTGTCCCTGCTTTTAGCCCTGTGAGAGCCGGGATAGACACCAGCACCACCCTAATCTGGACAAGCGGCTCAGAAAATGAGTGAGAATGTGGAATCAAATTGATTCACAAGACTCTATTTTTAAAATTAAAATTAGCCAAAAAAGTACTGTCCTGTACTTTAGAGTGTGTTATCTGTTTAGTGTTTATACAGCTATATTTCATGATACGATATATTCAATCCGTAAGAAGCCCGTTCTCGCGCTCTGGTGTTGTGCCATAATTAGCACCACTGCCATAAAAAGCACCCCATAAAATATGCCAAAATTTAGCGTTACACCTTTTAGAAGCCCTTTATATAAGATTTTAAATATGTAAATAGCCCTCTTATGTCATGCTAAGTAATCATGGTTTTTCTGTTGCGAAGTTTATTGACAAAAACGTGTTTTTACACAAAAAGATCGCGTTACTAACCCTTCACCTAATCGATTTAAATTCGGAAACAACTCGGAAAAGATTATAATCGTGTAAAAACGGGCGCTATAAAGCCTGCTTCCAGTGTACAGGGGTGCCTTTCTCGGCAGGGGGATCATTCCGGCACAGCAGCGACCGTTGGTCTCGCGCGTATCGCGTTACATCAACTGAAGGTCGCGAGCGCGTTTCTGGAAAGCTCGCTTCAGCCCCGGTCCCGGAGAACTGCTATGAAACGGAGCTTAAAAAATGTGTAATATGACCCTATTCAAGCTTCAGAAAGCGTCTCCTGGACTTCTGGCTTACTTTAAAGGAGGGTATTATGTAGTTCGTGACAAAAGCAGGCAAGCAACGACAAAACAGGCGCCCTCTTATCTACTGTATGAATGGCAGAGCGAAAAGAACAGGTTTTGTGGTTACAGGAGGGCTGGTTTTACTCGCAGTGCTCTCAGTAAACACACTGGTCCACAGAGCCTCACTTTACTGCGGGCTCATGGCGAGTAAGGACCTGTATGTGTCTTATTACGGACTTCCTCTGCCCAAAATCGCTCATTCGGAGGAGAGCCTAGAGTATTTCAAGGCTTTCAAAGTCCAGGATGAAGATGTGTTTGTTGTGACATATCCCAAATCTGGTGAGTAGCCTCGTTTACTGCCCTAACTTCGCTAAGTACACAGCGAGGGTCGCGTCCCAATACTCGAGCGATGCTCACTTCCCCTTGTCCCCTTGCCTGATCTGTAGCCCATGGCCTTGCTGAATAAATATTGAGACATAACCGGCATGTGGATCCACCTGAGCTGGAAAGGAAATGTTGCTCAACTATTGGGCCGCAGCACGAGCCTCATTCGTCCGTTTTCTTCCTCGTCTTGCGTGATCAAGCACTGAGTGGTGTAAGTTGCCCTTAAGTTCATCTGAGCAACGTCTGTCTGCCAGACGAGCGCTGATCATGGAGAGTGAGAACTACCTCATTTACCACGGGCTGATGTGCCCTAAGGAAAGCCACAGCCTTGACAGCTTTAAGTACTTTGAGAACATCCAATTCTGTGATCGAGACGTCATCTGCATGTTGTATCCAAAGTCTGGTAAGCAGAATGAACATCTAGTTGCTGTGGTAGTGGTTCCACTCCAAGCTTTACGCATCACCACATTCGAGGGCTGGAGGTTGACTGCAGATTTTGATGTGAACGCTTTTAAAATGGTCTTTCCAGGGACGACATGGATGCAGGAGATTATTCCTTTGCTCCTCAACGGGGGAGATCTGACTCCAGTGGCGAGCATCCCGAACTGGGACAGGGTTCCCTGGCTTGAGGAGAAACAAGCTGCCATTGTCTTGGACAAGCTGAGCTCTCCACGGGCCATGGTGTCCCACATGCTTTACCATCTGATGCCCCCCAGCTTTTCTTCTTCTAAGGCAAAGGTAAAAAGAAAACAAGTTATAGCGGTGGTATGTGCAGAAGATTAGTTCATCCTGATTTCCTAGAATGCTTATTTTTTACGATAATCTCTGCTTACAGCTCAGGTAACATAGTTGTCATTCCTCAGCTCTTTATCCTTCTCACATATCAGGACAGCTTTAAGACTTTAAATTAATATTGCAAGATTACTTCAAAAACAGACATCGTTACTGCTTTATAACGGAGCATTTCATTTTTTATGTCTTTCCATTCATCTGCAGGTCATTTATGTTACTAGGAACCCGAAGGACGTGCTGGTTTCTTCTTTTTATTTCCATAAAATGGCCAGTTTTCTGGATGATCCAGGAACATTTGAAGAATTTATGGACAAGTTCCTAGCTGGGCGAGGTAAGGTTCTTAAAAGATGGGGTTGTAACACGAGTCTTGCTCTGGGTTGATTTGTGTCGTGTGAGTTGATGCTTCAGTTGTGTCGTTCAGTTCTTTTCGGAAAGTGGACCGACCACGTGAAAAGCTGGAGAAACACAGATCTAGGAGACCGCATTCTTTACATCACTTACGAGGAGATGATTGAGGTAAATTGTTTCTGCTGGGTTTTTGTGTGTGTGTGTGTGTGTGTCTGTGTGTGTGTGTGTTCATTGATTTGTTCACAGTGGCATCACTGCAAATTTAGTTGACAAAGAGTACCTAGTGCATGTTTTTGGTACATTAAACCACTTTGTTTTGGTGATTCTATGATTTTACGCCTTGTAAGATTGTGTGATTGAGTCTGAGAAAACAGGAATTACACCTTTCACTTTTGAATAGCACGTATTATGTAGCATCCATGTTAATGGCATGAACACATTAAGTTCTAACTTAAAATTTAAGTGTCTAATAATGTGTTTCCAGTCCATAAATCTTCAAGTCTTTGGTTTGAAATTCTTGCCTTATTAAAACATTCATTGCTTCTCACTTGCAGGATCTGCGTGGGGCTTTGAAGCGCATGTTAAACTTTCTTGACAGGCAGATGAGTGAGGATGCTCTCGATCGCATCACTGAGCACTGTCTGTTCAAAAACATGAAAAACAACAGGATGTCCAACTACTCGCTGGTGCCACAGGAAATAATGGACAGCAGCAAGTCACCTTTCCTCAGAAAAGGTAGGTGTTTCGTAGAAGCTGTTGGAGTTTCTAGATTTGTAAACTATATTCGAACGAATGCAGTACGTCCCTTATGCTGGATAATCTCACACTTGTTCTTTGTTCTTCTTCAGGAATTGCTGGAGATTGGAAAAATCACTTCAGCCCTGATTTGGAGGCAAAATTCAATGCCGCCATTCAAGAAGAAATGGCTGGTAGTGGTATTAGGTTCCCTTGGGATGAGGAATAAATACTGAGTGAATTTTACTCTTGACTCTAGTTCTAGTAATGTTTAAATAACATCAAATGAGACTTTGTTGGTAAGCTTTCTTAATGTGGCATGACTGTCTTTTTAAATTGCATAAAATGTGAAAAAGCATTTTTTGAGCAGAGCCCAAAAGCTCTTAATTACCACAGCGTGTTTGCTGAAACATGATATTCACACATACCTCATACCAAAGATCCCAAGCCTTGTGCAAGGCAAGGGTTGCAAAAACAACTCTGCAAGGAAGAAAACCAAAATATTTGTTCAGAGCTCTAACAGTTATTATTCTGAATGTGTCGATGAGTGATTCTTCTGTTGGGTGCCATCATAAATTCCACTTTACTGTGCCTTTAAATGATGTTTAATCATTCATTTATAGTTGTTTTATAACATTATTCTAATTAAAGTTCATCTGTAACATGAACCATAATACTCTACACACTATCCTAATGAGTAATATACCATCAGCTAATACTAAATCTGACTTTTATAGGCTCGATTGTCTGTGGGACTGCGGCTTCTTTTCCAAAATGTCACAAAATAAAAATGGCTTCTTCTACAAATATGTCTCCTTATCAAATAACTCATAAATCTAACGCTGGCTACCTCAATACATTAATAGTGTGAGTTTTTAAAAATGTATTATTAAGCAAGTACCCCTTAAAAAGTTTGGAACATGTTAAATTACTAGGTTTTAGGTTTCATTCCCAGCCTGGGTCCAGTCATTGTGGAGGTTGCGTGGGTTTTCATGTCTCTCAGTGTGAGTGTGTGAGAGAGAGAGCGAGAGTGTGGAGCTTAAAAAGAATAGTAAATTGTAATGGCAGCTTAAGTGTCCCATTAAAATATAACTGAAAGCCTTAAAATGATCCTTATTATGCTGTAGGGGAGCGCTTAAATCTGTCGCTTAAAGTGAAGTGAAAGTGAAAAGGGAAAGTTCATACAGAAGCAAATATTTGAATGTTTGTTATTTTCACTAAAATATGTACACTATTATACTATATACTTCAAAACTGCACCTAAATCTGTTGAAAAAGCAGGATTAGATGCATCTAACAGCGTAATAATAGTTTAACTTAAATCTAGCACCACTGCTGTGACCTACACCCCCCATCTTAACAAAAAACTGCATTTTTAACCTTTTACCTACTTGATTTTAAATGACCTGGTTTGAAACAGCTCTGAAAAGCTTATTTAAGTGTATAAACAACAAAAGGCAGAAAAAAAATAGCGTTAAATAAGTTAAATGTACAGATTTTTTCATGAGTTCTGAAAAAGCACCCTTAATATGCATTAACAAGGGCACAATATGGCTGGTCAGAAATCCTCTATATTAGATTTTAAGGTGGATTTTATACTATGCCTGTAAAGCTTTTATAAGTTATTTTTGTTTTGTTTTGGTTTTTATACAAATATTGTAATGAAATTCATACAAGTATTACCAAATGAGACATATGAGACATTAAAAACATCAGGAGGATAGCAGGCCGCTAGCGGATATTAGAATAAGCAAATATAAGAAATATTGTGTTTATTTTCTGTTAATTATGATAAAACTGATTCATTCCACCTGTTGGCCTCTTGATTAATTTTTCATTCATGGTCCTCTTCATGAGATCAGCCTTCCTCATACAGAATGTCCAAGGGCTGGAAACAGTCCTGCAAAATTTGTCTGGTACTTTGGGCACCATTTATATTTACTAACCCCAGGCCTCCTGTTCTCAGGATATTGCTTTGTGCCTTTTTTGGCACAACAAATGCTGACATGGAAGGCTTTTGAAGAAGGCTTGGGAGATTTTGTAGCGAAGATCAGAGCTTCACTGCCATCTCCTGGACAAAGCCACTAGTTTGATTGAGGTACATATTTAACTTGGCTTTGGTCATTAAAACAGGCTTGTTAGTAGAGGTCGAGTCCCATGGAGAACGTTTCAGCCAGCAGTCTTCATGGCAGATGACGGGCAACATGTTCTTGCCGAAGGAGAACTCCTCCTCCTTTTGCTGATACTTGTTAAACCTCACCTAGCACTTCAAACAGAACCCAGCATCACTGTCAGGTACTCAACACTGCGCTGATGTATACTTACAGGTTTGGACAAGAAGAGTTGCAACGGTGGGCAGCGGTGGTCTAGTGTTTAGGGAGCTGGCCCCTGGATCAGAAGGTCATGGGTTGGAATCTCAGACTAGTAGATTGCCCTGAGGTACTCTTGAGCAAGGAAGTGTCTCCATCACTGCTCCACGGGCGCTTTAAATAGCTGCCCTCCGCTGCATAGTGTGTGGGTTAAATGCAGAGGTGTAATTTCATTGTGTCTCACTGTGTGCCGTTTCACGATGACAAGAATAGTCACTTTCACTTTTCACTTTCAATGAAGAAAGCCTCCATAATATTTCATATTTAAAATACAGTGTCTCACAGATGTGGTGGCTGAGGATTCAAGATTGGTGAAAGGAGCATCAAGACGTGCACATAATAATAATATTTGTCCAAAAAGGAACATTAGCCACTCATTTTCTGAGCTGCTTGTCATGGATCGCGGGCGGTGCTGCAGCCCATCACAGCTCAAAGGACGAAAGGTGAGGACGGGTCACCGGTCCATCACATCTGCATTATTCACTAACGTAACATAAATAATAAATGGGAAATTTAACCATGCCTTTAACCAGCTACTTCAAAGCTTGGTGAGTTATGTAGCTTTAAGAGTGAATAGAAGGGACCGTGTCTGGGCCCTTGCAGTTTAAGAGAATGCAGAATAATGAAAGGTTTTAACCCAGTTAGAGCAAACTGACATTGCTGGAGCAGGCTTTCCTGTCGTCAGTTGTTCAGCCCACCCCTGTTCTGCAGTCTCTACAGTATAAAAGATTTCTTTTGTTTTCATAGGCACTGAAGTGCATTTAGCCTCACTGTACCGTCCCCTGTGCCTGGCAGTGCTGGGATTTTAGGCCGTGATGTAGTATAGTGCTGCAGAATATGTTGACAGAAAGAAAAAAAAAATTTAAAAATGTATTTAAAAATTCACTCCTACTCTAAAAGCTCTTAATTACCACAGCGTGTTTGCTGAAACATGATATTCACATATACCTCATACCAAAGATCCAAAGCCTTGTGCAAGGCAAGGGTTGCAAAAACAACTCTGCAAGGAAGAAAACCAAAATATTTGTTCAGAGCTCTAACAGTTGTTATTCTAAATGTGTCGATGAGTGATTCTTCTGTTGGGTGCCATCATAAATTCCACTTTACTGTGCCTTTAAATGATGTTTAATCATTAATTCATAGTTGTTTGCTAACATTATTCTAATTAAAGTTAATCTATAACATGAACCATAATACTCTACACACTGTCCTAATGAGTAATATACCATCAGTTAATACTAAATCTGACTTTTATAGACTCGATTGTCTGTGGGACTGCGGCTTCTGTTCAAAATGTCACAAAATAAAAATGGATTCTTCTACAAATATGTCTCCTTATCAAATAACTCATAAATCTAACGCTGGCTACCTCAATACATTAACAGTGGGAGTTTTTAAAAATGTATTATTAAGCAAGTACCCCCTAAAAAGTTCGGAACATGTTAAATTACTAGGTTTTAGGTTTCATTCCCAGCCTGGGTCCAGTCATTTTTGAGGTTGCGTGGGTTTTCATGTTTCTCAGTTGGACTGGAGATGGTTAATTGCCTCCTGAGTGTGTGTGTGTGTGTGTGTGTGAGTGTGTGTGAGAGAGAGAGAGAGAGAGAGAGAGAGAGAGTGTGGAGCTTAAAAAGAATAGTAAATTGTAATGGCAGCTTAAGTGTCCCATTAAAATATAACTGAAAGCCTTAAAATGATCCTTATTATGCTGTAGGGGAGCGCTTAAATCTGTCGCTTAAAGTGAAGTGAAAGTGAAAAGGGAAAGCTCATACAGAAGCAAATATTTGAATGTTTGTTATTTTCACTAAAATATTTAAATACTTAAATATTTAAATATATTTAAATATTTAAAACAGTGCATTTTTAACCCTTTTTAACCCTACTCGATTTTAAATGACCTGGTTTGAAACAGCTCCGCTGGAGTTTAATTTAATTTAGGCCTGCTGGAGCAGGCTTTCCTTTCGTCAATCCTTCAGCCCACCCCTGTTCTGCAGTCTCTACAGTATAAATGATTTCTTTTGTTTTCATAGGTACCGAAGTGCATTTAGCCTCACTGTACCGTCCCCTGTGCCTGGCAGTGCTGGGATTTAAGGCCGTGACGTAGTACAGTGCTGCAGAATGCGCTGACAGAAAGAAAAAGCATTTAAAAATTCGCTCCTACAGCCTGTGGCAGTTTATACCGAGTGTTTTGGAGAAATGAGAGACAGTAACGTGCTGTCAGTCAGAAGAGAGAATTAACACATACAAGCTTGAAGGTAAAGAGAGAAAATACTGCTCAACTTAATATTTGCTAGTAATCAGAGAAATAGGACTGAGGGAAGGTGGCTGAGGATTAAGATAAGTGGAAGAAACTTCAAAACATGCAAATTATAATGAAAAATGTCCCCAAAGGAACATTAGTTATTTTGAGCTGCTTGTCCCGGGTTGCGGGCGGTGCTGGAGCCCATCCCAGCTCACAGGGAGAAAGGCAGGGACATGCCCTGGATGGGTCGCCGGTCCATCACAGCTCAAATGTAACATTAACATGTGAATAACCCTTTCACTGATGGTGAAGAAAAGCTCCTGGATCAATTATTCACTACAAAGGATGTGGCAGCCAAGAAATACTTGGATGCTTAGATGTTAGTAATAACGTGATGTTAATAATAAACGGGACTAAAAAGATAAAAGATAGTGAAAAGATAAAACAGCAGGATAAACCCAAAAGAGTCAGAAAGAGTGAAAGTGACTATTCTTGTCATTGTGAGTACACGGCACAACACACAGTGAACCATGTCGAAATTACACCTCTGCATTTAACTCTCACACAAACTCGTGCAGCAGGGGGCAGCTATTGAAAGCACCCGGGGAGCAGTGACGGGGGCGGTACCTTGCTCAAGGGTACCTCAGAGCAACCTATTGGCCTGGGATTCAAACCCACGCTCTTCTGATCCTGGGGCCGACTCCCGGGGTTCATTATCCAGACTAGAAGTTATGGCCACACAATGTATGTTTAAAGTTTTTTAATAATTTTTGAATAGACTGACCTCTTGCTTCTCTGCTTTTTGAGCCTTTGAAAATCATTTCTGAGCATTCTCCTAATGGACCATGGGGCAGAGGGCGTGTTCCAATCCAAGTCCAATATTCCAGGCCATTGGGAGTTTCCCATTCCTTCCGATGGGTAGTCTAGGCTGGCCCACAGGTCTCTCCCTAATTGTAGAAATCCTTATTAAATTAAACAAGCTGTCTTTGTTGGAGAGCAGTGTTAGAGATGATGCATTCATTCATGCAACCAGGTATTACTTAATTGGCTTTTATTGGCTTTTATTGGCCAGAATCATGGTGTCTTGATGCTCACTGGGGACATTTGTCACTTTAGGACAGGACCAGGCCTCGAACCTCTAGGTTTGCTTTCCATAACAGTAAGACAATCTCAGAGAATTCCACTTTGTCTCTTGCGATGGTTTGAAGATGAGTATAAGCAAATCCTTATCTCAGTCAAAAATCTCTCTCCACAAAAACAAGAAATCTAAACAACAGACAACAAGACAAAACACCCCACATTCTTAAATAGTCCAGCTAATAGAAAAGTGAACTGAACGAGACCGATGCGGCATACTTAACATTCTGTTCACCACCCCGTACATGTACACTGCGCTCCAGAAACATCCTGTTTGAATCCGGTGTTTTTGTGAAGTCACAAGTCGTTTATTTTCGGTTTGCACATCAAGAAAATATCGAACATTTTTAAATGGCTGTAAATCAACACTGAAGTTATGATCCCAGGAACAATACAAGGAGAATTTAGCTTAAAAGAGTGTGATATAAGAGAAAATTCGAATAGTGATCAGCGCAAGGGGTCAGGAAAGACATTCACAGAAAGTCTTATTAGAATGACTTAGCTGTTATCTCCAGTTATCTTCAAAGATCTCCTATGATTGGTTAACAGTCTGGTCTCTGTGTGGCTGGGAGGCGTTCGCGCTGGAGACTATCAGCAGCCGAGGAAGTTGTGTGAATATCCTGCTCCCCAATATATAATTACTGAGTTCTAATTTTGGGAAGTGGCCATACAGCTCACTCTCTAACGCAGGAAGAGCTCCTTTCCTATAGCAGTTCTGTGCATGTCAGTGTTACGGTTATCCTTTCATTGTTTGGTCTTTAACTAGTCAGCACTTGTGCCGTGAGGTTCACTGCAGAGGACAGTCCGTTACACTGCGATGTGAGGCCTGGTGAGAAAATCCAAGCATCACAGAGTGAGCATTATAGGAATTGGATTTTTATATTATTTTTATATTTTAACATATAACATGGAGTCATATGAGAAGCTAACATACTTCCATCCATCCGTCTCAGTGCTGAAAGTGCAAAATGTGATGGATCACATTATGTTCATAATCTTCCTCTAATATTTAATTTCTATCAGAAATGTGTAATTATGCACATTAACAATCTGGTTGAATACCTCCAGATTGTCTATTATGGTTATTAATAATCAGCAAAATGATTTATGGATCAGTGGTGTATTTTACATTTAGGGAAACAAGTATTAAGACACTGCTTTATTTGTTTAAGCTTAAGAATGCTTTTTTATTCATATCTATGACTTAAAAAAACATGTAAATACAGCACTGTGCAAAAGTTTTAGGCAGGTGTGGAAAAAATGCTGTAAACAGAATGCTTTCAGAAATATTTGTGATTGTTTATGATTGTTTAGTTTGATCAATTTACAAAATGCAAAGTGAGCGAACAAAAGAAAAATCTAAATCAGATCAATATCTGGTGTTTCTACCTTTTACCTTCAGAGCAGCATCAGTTCTTCTGGCCCCACAGAGCCCTGATCTCCACATCATCCAGTGTGTCTGGATCACATGAAGAGACAGAAGGATGTGAGGAAGCTACATCCACAGAAGATCTGGGCTCAGTTCTCCAAGATGTTTGGAACGACCTACCGGCCGAGTTCCTTCAAAAACCGTGCGCGAGTGTACCTAGAAGAACTGATGCTGTTTTGAAGGCAATGGGTGGTCACACCAAATATTGATTTGATGTAGATTCTCTTTTGTTCAATAAAATAAATGATGAACACTTCCATTTCTGAAAGCATTCTTTGTTTACAGCATTTTTTCCAAAATTTAAAACCTTTGCACAGGACTGATTTAGAATAAAGCATTGTTTTATTTTTATCCATATATACCCTGGTAAAACCGCAGGAACCCTGCCTCTAGTGGCATATTATTATTTTTAGATTTAGGGAATTCTTACAGTGCTTTTTTTCAAGGTTGTCAAAGACTATGTGGTGTTATGTTTGTCATTTATTTGTTTTGGAGGGTATGAAAAAAGAAAAAAAATAAACACCACTATGTCTGTCCATAAACACAGCGCATATTATGCCTCATAACAGCAACCCGGCCCTCCACCCCTACTAGCAAATGGTGCAAATCTGAGGGATTTGCTAAATATGGGTCAATGTGAGTGAATGACTGGCTTGTTTGTGTGTGTGTGTGTGTGTACGTGCTTGTCGGTGTATGAAAGGCCAGTAAAGCGTGCATATTTTTCTCGGAGGGCATGTTACCCGAGGGCTCTACCCTACGTGACTATGGTGGGGTTCAGCAGCACTAGCTGCTGCCTCTCTGTCCACTGATAACACTAATTCACTTCCTGTGATTACCTCTAATTGCCGCCAGCCAAGAACGAAACAGAGGGTGGGGCACGTGTGTGTGTGCTATGAGAGACTGAGCATAGGCATCCCTACTGAGCATCCAGCACTCGTGTGCCAATGACAGTGTGCTTTGATTAATCTGAGGATGTGATGGGAACCCTCTAAACAGTCCTGTAGTCCGTTCCAAATCAAAACTCTCAACGTCGGGGCTGCTAAAGGTCCTTAAAGGAAAAGATCAAAACAAAAATGCATCAGTCATTTATGCTGGGACCACCAGGCTTGTATAGTTAACAGCCTGTCTTGGCATTATGGTTAGATATGAGGGTTTGCAATCGGAGGGTTGTTGGTTCATGTCCCAGCACTGTCTGGAAAAATGTGCAACAAACAACACATTCACCTGCATTCATGGCTGAAGGGACTAAACACCATTACTGCCCCTGGACAAGTATATAACCCCCTGCTGCTGGTTTGTGTGCGTTTCTTAGATGGGTTAAATTCAGAGGATAAATGAACTACTCAGTCTTTACCTGAGTTAAACTTAAAGTTCTTAACTTCTTCATGTCTTAAGTTAGACACTTTTTTTTCCTGCATGAATGATTCATAGGTCACTTTGTGGATTAACCAACAAAAAAAAAAAAACACTAAAACTGCTGAGGTACAGGGACCGTATTGAAATCAAGAGATAAAAACTTTGTCCTTCAGGAAGCCTGAAGAACTATTTCTCAACATTCATTCATTCATTCATTCATTTACTGCCGCTTGTCCCAAGCGGGGTCGCAGGGGAGTGCTGGAGTCCAGCCCAGCTCACTTAGGGCGAAGGACGGGGGACACACTCCAGACAGGTTGCGAGCCCTTCGCAGGCTATTTCTCAACAATGCATTAAAAATACTAGAAGGTCGTGCTCTTTGGAAGCAACATATAAAGAAACACTTAACATTGAACCTTGGCATGAATGATGTGTTGTATGCGTTGACCCTGAGGGTTCCTAGGCTTCTTTTTATTGGCTGATTGCTCATGCTAGAAGAGTACTTTGAGGCTTGAAACTTTGGTACTCATGATGCTTGAAAAAAAAAAGGCATCTGAACACTCTTAGGCTTGAAGTTGGCACAATGCAGATATAAGCTGCCATTATTCAACCCTCTCACCCGCCTTGCTGTGCTGTATGTACTTAAGCCCAGAAAAGGTGGAAGAGGTCCCAGTATGTTTGGAGTATGTTAAGGGGTTAAAGATGATGCCACTGACTTTAGAAGGGAGGGGTCACTCAAAGGTTTGGCCTAAGTGTACCGTGGAGACTTGTTATAACATCCCTCTTTTATAGCTCCCACATGCACCCTCGTGCTCGACCCAAATCAGCTGATATCAGCACACTGACGACAAACGACAAGGGCATCTGAGGCTCATGTTCTCTGCCTGCATGTCAGCGGATGTTGGAAGTATGATAACCCTCCAGCTGGGCAGCAGCTGCAATCAGGCAGAAATCTGACAGCGACAAGCAGGCTGCAGAGGGGACCACGAATCAAAGCCTTTGCTACCATCCCAACGGAAACACACCACTGTGGGTGTCCATGGGTGTGGGCGACAGCGTCTCTCGTTTGGCTCCCTATGGATCCAGGGGTCAGCTTTTAAATGCCTCGGTGTCTGAACTCAAGGGAGGGAGAGATTGGAAGAGAAAGAGAGAGTGGGAGGGAGGATCAGACATGCATGAACTTGCAGAGACATAACATTGCCTAGAACATCTGTACTCCTTCCTCCATTCATCTGGGCTGGAGCCTTTAATGTGAATAAAAGTAGCTTATGAAGATGCAGATCAAACACATCAATCACTGACTGGGGCGATGCGCATTCTCTCAGTGGAATAAGCGCCTGATAAGGATCCTGTGAAATCAACACCATCATTTTGTCTCAACTGCTGTAACTTCATCATTAATTCTCACCATCATTTTCACCAGCAGCAATGTCAACTAAACATGAAGCCCACACACGTGTGATCCTGTAAGGCCTCGGAAGCCTAGCATTTAAGGTTACCTGGGCGATTGGTATCGCATCTACATTATAGAGTCTTTTAGGCTGCTGGCCTTTGAAACCTTCTATATCAGATGGAGCACTTCTTAGGTGGCCTGCACAGGACGCCCCATA
Organism: Hepsetus odoe; assembly: GCA_017165825.1. Taxonomy (NCBI): domain Eukaryota; kingdom Metazoa; phylum Chordata; class Actinopteri; order Characiformes; family Hepsetidae; genus Hepsetus; species Hepsetus odoe. The sequence goes on from CM029389.1 coordinate 15,402,391, forward strand.
GCTGCAGCTTAGCTTCATTCTGAGAATCTAGGACACTGCTACACTGAAGCATCACCCAGGTAGCAGTCTGTGTCGCCTTGTAAGCTACACTATAGTATCACACTGACGGCGTCCTTGTTCTGTTTGTTGAATCCAACATTTGCCAAGTTTCTGCTTAAATTGTTGAGATTAAACAACTTGGATGTGACAGCTAGGATTAAATTTGCAATTATAGGAATCTACAATATCTAAGACACCATTTTATCCCATTGCAACCCATAATACACATGTCTAATTTGCCATGTAATCCCACACAGGAAGGCTGCACTGAGGTACCCTTGAGCAAGGTACTGTCCCCATCATTGCTTCCAGGGTGCTTTTAATAGCTCCCCCCGTTGTATGTGTGTGGGGGTGAAAAGCAGAGGTTGGGGCAGTGGTGGCCTAGCGTTTAGATACTAGGTCTCAGGATTGGAAGTGAAAAAAAAAAAAAAAGTGAAAGTGACTACCCTTGTCATTGCGAGGTCACGGCACAGCACACATGAACCACAACGAAATTGGACCTCTGCATTTTACCCATGCACACTCAAACCCGTGCAGCAGTGGGCAGCTATTGAAAGCGCCCGGGGAGCAGTGATGGGGACGGTACCTTGCTCAAGGGTACCTCAGGGCAACCTATTGGGAAGGGGTTTGAACCCCGATCCTCCGATCATGCGGCTAACGCCCTAACCGCTAGGCCACCGCTGCCCCCGTATGATACGGAAGGTCATGGGTTTCAGGTTCCCTTGAGCAAGATACCAACCAAAGTGCACGAAACCTTCCACAATTTTACTTCTAGCTTCAGGCTGAGCAAAGCTGATGTAAACCGGCAACCATGAGCTGCTCAAACTTCAGTAAATTGTAGAGAACTGAGCAGAAGGTAAACAGCCAAATGTGTAATGTCACCCACAAATTTCACAATCCTCTCATGTCATGTTTCATGTTTCCCCAGAAACTTACACAAATGGTTCTGTACATTTACCCAGAATGTGTCTTTGAGTCGCCTATGTCCTAAGTTTTTCTTTTTTTCTTTTTTTCCACTTCCACAACCAGACGTTAGACTGACTGGCTGCCTCATTTTAAAATCCAGGCCAAAACACTCCTTATATCTGCAGAACTAAACTGATGCTGAAAATATAGATTAGAGATAAAAAGTATAGATTTTTGAAGACTGTATAAGAAACTTTCTGCTTACACCAACACCCTTTTCCAAGACAAGGGCCCTTTAATTTCAGAGTAACCTTTTTTTATCTAAAAGCAATGGTTAATCCACAAAACATAGTTCAACTGCCTATCAGTCAAGGTTCACCAATCCATCCAAAGTCCTGCTACCCATCCACTTTGGCAGGCTGGTGCTGTTAAATTAGGAAAGTGTGTAGAAAATGTTTGGTTTCCAATTATACGCAATCTCTTAGGATATGTTGTCTTTTTAGACATCCATGAATTGTTGCTTACTTTTACCTCCCTGTGAAAAAGGAGGTCAGGCGAAGTACTACAAACTCAAAGAAAGAACAAGATAAATAAATACCACCAAACAGAGAGAGAGAAACGTGATTTATGGGTTTGCCATGTGCTTGTCTAGGCTGGCGTGTGATTTTTGCCATTTCCTGACTCTTGATGTGTTTATTTTGTTTTTCAGGGTCATTCTGAGAGCGTCCTCTAAGGACCAGCTGCTCTACTCAAGCCAAAATAGAGCATATGGGTGATGACTGGTGTTTTTAACCCATTGTTTGGTGCATAAAAGAACATTTCAGCACTTTGAAAACATACTTCAAGACCATTTTAATCCCTTTAAAGGGTAAGCTCATAAGAATGATCATGCTCCATTACTTCATCCCCCTGCAGGACCAATCTGAAGGCCAAGAAAGGGTCAGGGAGAAGAAATGTGTAACCTAGCCTTGCTGCAAGACCCAAGGAGACGGATTTCTTCATTGAAGAAACGGAATCCAAAGGAAGTGGAGAAACATCTGTGGTGGCATGTGGAACAGATGGTGTGTGAAATAACATGTCGAACCACTGAAGTACGCTAGAACTTTAGTCATCTTTTTATGGCAGTTGACATGAACCTACCTAAATATAAAAGGTTGATTTTGAAGATTGTCACTTGTTATAAAAGCTACATTCTTACTTTTAGATCCTGTGAACTACACAAATATGCGGGGAATTAGACGTTTCATGTAATAATTTATTCCAACATGTTGCGCTATTATATGTGTCCTAACATTTCTATAAAAATGCCACATTTAAGTCTATTCCCTTTGTGTTAAAACAGGGGGTCCTAAATTTGCTTCTTTATGCTCCTTAAACTTTGGACCAAATATTAGATTTTATATCAGACTCTTGAATTTCACAGTCACTTTTAAGAAACTTATTAAAACTCCAACTTCCACTTTCATGTCCTGTGACCAAAGGTAGCCTGCTTAGTGTGCATTACCGTTTCTGTCTGCTCTGAGTAGCCTGTCTGCCTGTCTGCTTTGAGTAGCTGCGCACCAAACCACTCACTTCTATACTTTACTGATTGCGTTTTTAATGGCCTCTCATACTTATTAACCCTGGGAGAATCTGGTGAAGAATGACTCATGTGGTCATATCCCTTGTACATCTCTGTAGATGAGCATCTGTGGTTTTTACATCTTTTCTCACAGATCAAAATAGAGATAGCACTCAGTGCTCCAGCTGAAAAACTAGCCAGCTGATCAGTTTTAAGTCACTCTTTCCTAACTTTAAAAAGGAAAAGGTTTATTTCTCATTTCACTCAACCGCTGAACTCAACTACATCAACTGTGACTAAAATAAGACTAAAATACTGCTTTGAGTCTTACAATAATGCAGTTTAGCAGCAAATTTCAGAAGAAATGTGCGAGTACAGGCTTATTTGCGATAAGCCTGTAAACTTAACCTGATTTTATTTGTTTAAAAACAGTGAGAGAATTTGTTTCCCACGTTCTTAAAGTTCACCACACTGCATTATGGTGTACAGTGTGAAAATACAAAAGTTCAAACTCCTGGTACTTCAGTGCAAAATATATATATATAAAATAGCACATTAATGTTTATTAATCAGTAAATGAAGGGGCAAACATATCTTTTTGCCAAAAGATCAATCTCTGCAAAGTCAGATTGTAAAAATATAGGTTAGGAAAATGCTGGAGCACGCTCAGAAAATTACATTTTAAGCTCTATTGATTGCATTCATGTATTTTATTGTCCTTGTTTGTCTAATAAGTGTGATGCGTTCTGTAACCTCCCTTTAGAAAAGTTTTTTTTTTTTTTATGAATACACTGGGACTTACTTTGTGCAGCTCAAGCTTTTACATTGTCCACTTTAAAACAAAAAAGGAGCTGTAACTTTTAACCCACTCACTGGGCCATTTTTCTACCAAAGCATCCAAGGTTTGACCACGGAAGAGAAGTGAATTCATAGCCCAGTTTGTACCATTCGCTGTGACAGCGCCAAAACTTAGACAAAACAAAGCTGTTGTACTGTACTCTTAGGAAAGTGCACTTAATGATGTGGGAGGATTATTATGACTCACTGCTCAATGCTATAATTAACCACCTACTGTAATCATCTGTCTTTACCTCCATGAAGACTGGCTTTATATTCACATGCGCACACTAGAGGAGGAATGTTGGACTTTTCCTTCTATTGTTTGCTTGCTTTTCTTCACCTAGGTGATCACACTGTATCCGACTATATCAGATCTTTTATCCTATGTCTCTGCATTTGTTTAGACTACTCACTGATGCTTAAAACAAAAACACAAATCTGGTTAAGTGGCCAGGATACGTGCAGCCCACGCCGTCTAGCCCCGCAGCCAGGATCACTCTTCAATCGCTTCTTCCTTGGAGCTATGGGACAATAGTGACCAAAACCCTTAATTTCGTTCCAAAACCTTTAAAATCACTCATACTGATTGGTTTAGGTCACAGTTCATGAATCCACAATAAAATCTTAGTATTTTATAGTATCAGTAAATAATAATCATACTATTGGATGGAATGACTGTCCTATTGATAACCAATAACTAATAAAAGATATCGACAGCTTACATACTGTGGTGCCATCTTTGAAAGGATGTTTAGTACTGGTGGTCTAGTGGTAGGATACTCGCCTGCAGACTGAGAGGTCTCAGGTTCAAATCCCACCCCCAGCACTACTATCAGTGGGTTCCTGAGCAAGACCCTTAACCCCAAGTGCCTCCAGGGGGACTGTCCCTGTAGTTAGGAAATGTAAGTCTTTCTGGATAAGAGCGTCTGATAAATGCCGTAAATGTTCTTATCTTCAGGAAGGACGACTGAAATAAGCTCTGCAGCAACTACTTGCATTTAAATGGTTAAAAACATTTCTTCATTAAATACTGGCACGCAATGACATTCTCGATTTGAATACAATTAGCATAACGTAGAAAGAGACAGTTTAGGGGGGCAGCGGTGGTCCAGCGTTTAGGGACGAGGCCCCAGGATTGGAAGTGTGAATCCCACACCAGTAGCTTGTCCTGAGGATCCTTTGAGCAAGGTACCGTCCCCATCATTGCTACCCAGGTGCCGATAGTATGGCTGCCTCTTGCTGGTTGTGGTTTATGGGTAAAATGCAGGGAAAGAATTTCATTGGTTCACTGTGTGCTGTGCTCACAATGACATTACAGTAAAGTGCTTGAGAGCAGGATCTTCTAACTGTACTGGTTGGGGAATTGATCTCATGTTCGAAGGATTGAGTTTTTGAACCCCGGACCATTAGGTTGCTCAGAGGTTCTCTTGTGCAAGGTACCATCTCCCAGCACTGCTCCCTGCTCCACATTGTGAACAAGCAAAAAGCAATTTGTTGTGGTGCTCTGAGTGTTGTGGTTTGTTCACAATGTGAATGACATAGTGATGACATAGGTTTTTTTTTTTGTTTTTTGTTTTTTGTTTTTTGTTTTAAAGATTACCCCTTTGGTTCCCAAAAGAACCTCTACTAAGAGTGGTGTGATGGTAGCATGTGAGGAACATTTTAACAGTTTAAAGAACTTTATTATGTAAAGTATCTGCACTATTTATGACTCAGAAAACATATGGCCAGGCCAGGAACCTTTCACTTTTAAGAATGTAGAACTTAATGTTTTTTTTTTATCCATCCTGTAAAACAATTTCTGTCCCGAGTGCATTTCCTTCCTGCCCTCTGGGTTAATAATTCTGTTTCTGAATTTAAATTTACCTGCTGTGTTCTTATTCACAGCAACAGACCAAAGAAGATCACAGCAAAGGGAAACCACTTAAAGTTCTGAAAGACGATTTTAACAGAACAAAATATATTTTGGGCAAAAGATTCATTTAAACAGTTGTCTTACTGAAGCAGATTTGGTTAGTGTGGTTGACTTTTTGCCTCTAGTCTTCTAGATTTACACCAAAATGCATTACATTTCTAAATCTCTTCTCTGTCCATAGAGGACTTTTACAGGATTTTTTAGTTTTTTTTTGTGGTTGTATCTATGGCTGTACCTTCCTATATGTGATGAAATTACTCTGCCAATAAAATACAGGTGCTACATACTTACATTTGCATAAATTAAAAGATTTTGTTATGCTGGATTTGAAATTCTGGGGCAGGGGTGGCCTAGTGGGTAGGGTGTTGGCCACATGATTGGAGGATCGGGGGTTCGAACCCCTTCCCCGTGGGTTGCTTTGAGGTACCCTTGAGCAAGGTACCGTCCCCGTCCCGCTCCTCCCTGTGATGGGCTGGCGACCTGTCCAGGGTGCGTCCCCCGTCCTCGCCCTGTGTGCGCTGGGTTGGACACCGGCACTCCCCCCGCGACCCCGTTTGGGACAAGCGGCAGATAATGGATGGATAATGGATGGATTTGAAATTCTTATTTGTACTTTAGAGTCACATAATCCCAGGTATTATCAGCAGTAGTGGAAGATTTTATGCACTTACACAAAACCTCAAAAAAAGTGTAAAAAAAAGTGATGCAATAATATGAAGAAGCAGACTTTTCGATCTAAAACACTTGTTTTACGTTTTAAAGTTAGTCTTATTTTATGTAAACAGTGGACAAATAGGATTACAGAGTGAAAGTTACACAGATCTATTAAAATCTAAAAAAATGTCTAAAAATCCATGATAGTCAGTGGTTTTACTGCAATAACTACTCGTGTGGAGGTGCAGGCCAGTTTACGTCAGTAACGCTTTCACCCCTTAATCTGCCTTTCTCTTCTCTTCCTGGAGCGTCTGTGTCAGGCGTGGAGGAGTGTGTCAGCGAGCGTGTGTGCGTGCGTCTGTTATCAGTGTGTCTGTTTATTAGAAAGGCCTATGTTCCTGGCTCCAAAGCATTACCCCATTGTCTCCTGGACCATTGTTTGTTTACTGAAATAAAAAAAGGACAAAGCCGGGAACCGCCGCTGGACGGTACTTTTTGGGAGCTGGCGTCAAGTGGCATCCCAAATTGTGAAGGGTGTGGGGTCATTGTTTTGGGGAGTAAGACTAGCGTTTTCTGTCAAGATCGGCCACATTCTCAGACGGGCCTGTTTGGCACTGAAGCGCTACTGTCTCTCTGAAATATACATAGGCAGGTTTAAATTCATTTAAATGTCAAACATATAGTTTTCCTCAGCTTGTAGGAGACTTCGCTGCTATAGCTGAGTCCTTACACCCCGAATATAGGAACTTCTTTCTATTAGTTAAAAAGAGTAAGTTAATAAAAGGACATACTTTTTACAAATATTAATTGTTCATGCACTAAAATGCCTCTGAAAACACTCACACCCGATATATATATATATATACAGTACTGTGCAAATGTTTTAGACAAAGAATGCTTTCAGAAATATAAATAATGAGTGTTTATTTTTATCAATTTACAAAATGCAAAAGAAACAAAAAGAAAAATCTAAATCAGATCAATATTTGGTGTTACTACCTTTTGCCTTCAGAGCAGCATCAGTTCTTCTAGGAACACTTGCACACAGTCAGGGATTCTGTAGGGTTATAGTCGGTGTCTGATCAACCAGTTTTACCAAACTGGTACTGATGATCATCAACGTCACACGGAGGAGAAACACAGTCATGTTTGGAACGACCGACCGGCCGAGTTCCTTCAGAAACTGTGTGAAAGTGTACCTAGAAGAACTGATGCTGTTTTGAAGGCAAAGGGTGGTCACACCAAATATTGATTTGATTTAAATTTTTCTTTTGTTCATTCACTGCATTTTGTTGATTGATGAAAATAAATGATGAACACTTCCATTTCTGAAAGCATTCTTTGTTTACAGCATTTTGTCACACCTGCCTAAAACTTTTTCACAGTACTGTATATGTTATTTCTTGTATATTACTGGTATTTCAGCTCTATTTCTTGCCAATAAGATTGAATAATTGGATTGAATCCTATAATAGGTCATACTCACACTGCCAGAACTGCCCAGAATCATTGAAAAAGGCCTTATATATATTAGAACTATGATTCTGGATCTGTGTATAGGCTGAGCTTATGTACTACATTATTGCCAAATCTCAAATTGACTTAAATCTATGGTTTTGTCCCTGAAAGTGTATCTACAACTCAGATTTCAGAGACTGCTGTTTAGTTTTGTAAAGTACTTGTGTGTGCTTTTGGAAGTTTTCTGTGATAACTTGATTAGAAGCATGTGGGATTGTTTAGGATGTGATGCTAGTTTATTTTACTAATTCCATGAGTTTCCAGCACTTATGTTTTATACTTGATGTAAGTTCTCCAGATCTTCCTGAAGGACAGTGTTGTTGTCTCTCATTTTCAGTCCAGTCTCTGTACCTGAGCGGTTCTCCAGATCTTCCTGAAGGACAGTGTTGTTATCTCTCATTTTCAGTCCAGACTCTGTACCTGAGCAGTTCTCCAGATCTTCCTGAAGGACAGTGTTGTTGTCTCTCATTTTCAGTAAAGTCTCTGTACCTGAGCAGCTTGAATGTTTTTTTGTCAGTTAATCTACACAATGATCTACGTCTAGCATCTAACATCTAGCATAAAGCGTCTAACTTAAGACATGAAGCAGTGAAGAAACAGATGCAGATGATTCCAGATGATCTGGTGATTCGTTTACTGCTAAACGCTGAGTGGTTGAAACCCCTTTATCTAGGACTTTGCATCTTTAGACACTTTGAAGCCTGCAGCAGTTAAACATTTAGTTTTACACCAACTAGGTGATTCCCCAGCAAAATATAAAGAAATGAAGGAGCGGCATAAGATGTTAAAGAAGTGCATTTGATTGGTTCAACCAATCTTCTGGGAAATTCTTCTAGGAAAACATGTTAGGGAAACAAACCGCTCCATGAAGGCTTCTCCCGCTGGCAAGCTTGGAAAGTGCACGCTCCCCCATAATGAGAGAAAATGAGAGAGCTGATAATCGTTGTGATACGATGTCCTCAGTGGGTGGACTGCATCCCCAGCGACCAGGCGGAACATTGCAAGAGACCGTGAATGGCTGCTGCGATTAATATGCTATCAGAATGGAAGTGTTGGGGAGGGCTGCCTGCCAGCAGCCTGATAGGGCCGGAGGTGTGGCGGCACTTTGGAGAAGGCTGAAAGGATGGGGGTCTCCAACTGGGTGGTAGGCCTGATTAAAGCACTCCTGTGCTGGCAGAGCAAAGTGGGTCTGTGTGCAGATGAGATTGGGTTACAAAAGGATTAGATTAGCTCCAGTGAAAGTTAGCCTGCAGAATGTAGTTTTCTGAGAAGTGGGATTCTGATGAGCAGTATTATTATTGTTTGCTAATGCATATCTTGAGTATTTTCATTGCTGCTGAGGACCTGCTGCTTGCATAGACTGTTTGAAATGTCTTTAGACAAATTATTATAGCTGTTGACTGTTTTTAATCACTGTCTTTTATTATGTTCCATAGATCATTAAAAAAGGAGAACGGTTATAACGGTCAATGATCATGCATGGGTATAATCTTATTGGAGAGATATTTCATTAACTGTCGCAAAGCTGCTTTACAGAATCCAGGTATGGGTCGTTGCTGACAGAGCTGAAGAAATGCTCCCCAAAGCTGCAGGAAGAAACCAAAGGCGGACCCAGAACTCAAAAGGGCAACCCGTACTCCTCTGGTTGTCCTTCGATTGCAAAAAAATGGAGACTATTACTACGGAGATGGCGAAGTAAGATGTAAGATGCATAATGTTGAATATATTTATATAAAAGTTGAATGTTTTTTGCCACATCAACATGCTGATACAGATCAAATTAAAAGCTGAATTAGGCAGCCTGTAGTTGGAAGACCGCAGTAAAACTTTAGACTGTTGAGAAGGATCGTTTTATTTTAGATTAGCTCTACTTTAGCTCTACTAGCCATCATTTAAGAAGATAAATATAGCATGATATACTATATATAACACTTTTTGAATAAAGTTTACAGGAAGAAGGCTTTTTTATTTGGGAAAAGAATAGGATGGTTAATACTTTTGATGTTGATCCATTAACAGGAATTCATAACCGTGTTACCTTCAACTGCATTGCTCAGTTTTTAACTATGAGCAAAAATAAAAAATAACTTCTGAAGGCAAAGCTATAGTAATGGTAGGGATATTAAAGCAGTCATGTTTAGTACTTCATAGCAGAGCCCTTGCATGAAGTGACTGCATAAATTCTGTGATTCACAAGTAGATCCTTTTAAATCTGTGGGCAGGACAAACCATTGCTTAACAGGTTTGCCTTCAAGTATTCACCATCCCTTTATTTACACTTTCATTGCAAAGGCAGAATAAAATAAACACATTTAAATTGATCCATGTGTAACTGCAACAAGACAATGTGCATGAAGAAGATTGTTCACTGGATGTGCATTCCCTGTTAACCAGGTAGAATAACTGAGATATGTGTCTATGAGGATGAAAACTACTGGGGATGCTGGGAGGGGGAGGGAAGAGCATCAAATGAGCATCTCAGCTAACTAAAGTGGTGCTTCTTACAGGGAGGTCAGTCGAAATCCCAGTGGTGTCAGTGGCCCTCCGCAGTGCAATTGGCCATGGGATGAATGCCAGAGAACCCCTCTCCCTGTTGATATACAGTAAGTGAGGTAGTAGCCAATGCAAGCGTCCAAAATGGCACGTAGGCACAACTGGGTGCCTTCTTTGAAGTGGACTGAGCTGCTTGATCATTAAACTGAAGAAAGCATGTTTATAAAAAGTCTGACCAATACAATATATTCACTGAATTTGTGATCGCCTGCAATATTTTTGCAGATACTATTAAGGCAACCAGGGTTGTCAATTTTGGTTAAAAAGGACAACAAAATCATATATTGGTTGTCAGTGTTTCAGTTTTTTTGGAAATATATTGTAATATATTGACTTGTTATAAAAAGTGCCACTTATGAGTAATCAAAACACATTTAAACATTAACTGGCTCCTCAAAATAATAATGCCTTCCACAAAACTGACAAACATGCTTTCTTCAGTTTAATAATCTAGCAGCTCAGTCCCATTCAAAGAAGGCACTCAGTTGTGCCTACGTGCCATTTTGGACGCTTGCATCGGCTACTACCTCACTGCTGCTGGGATTCGGTCTAATGATCTACAGAGAATATGGCAAGATTTTGATGGTTGCCCCCAAATTCATTGATTTAATTTTTCTATTTAATAAAAAGGTTAATTAATTTGACCAACAGTACATGATTTATCTTCGATTAGCTTCTTGTTGTTGCCAAAACACTGAAAGACTGATTACAATGTCTAAACTACCTGAATTCTCTAGTATGTATAATGTTATCTGCATTATTACATATAAAATAACCTAAAATATACATTTAAAAATGTATTCCACTTTCCTGTGCTTATACAGACACAAAACAGAAGCCATCATGTGGGGACAAAAACTGAACAGCAACTTAAAATGGATTGTTAAATATATGATGGCCTGTAAGGCTGACCTTAGAATCATTTTCTCTGCACAGTTCTATGAGCTGTGCTATCTGGCCATTTAACTTGAATTTCTTAGTTTGAGACCAAATAGGTTTTTTTTCCATTTACAGTAAAAGGTGCCCTACTTTCCAGGATGTCCCCAATCATGATGATACGGGCAGTAGCATGGGATGAATGCTTGGAAGTCTGCTCTTGTAACGTATCTTATTTACTCTGCTCTTCTCACCCATTTTTTTTCTTCTTTGAAGTTAAGAATCTGGATCATAGGGGGCTTCACGCGGCACAGTTTTGATTGCAAACAGAGATTGACATCATTTATTTTTTTAAATTTTACATCTTCGATTAAACAAATCATTACCACCGGAAAAAAACACATTACGTTTTGTTTCTCCACATGACTTTGATTTATTTGGTTCTCAGACTCCGTGCAGACAGAGATGGATGACTTGGCGAGTTCCTCTTTACTACAGGAGAAGAACATTTGCGGACGTGCTCCGGAGTGGCACACAGCATTCTGCCTGATTGCCCGTGCATTGTGTGATAATGAATTTCCCAAAATGCCTCCAGCACATTCCAGCATGCAGTGACTTAAATGCTATTGCATCAGTGGGAGGCAGTGGAAGGGGGCACATGTGCTCAGAGTCATTTAGCAAATGCAGGCCAGCATGGTCGGTGTTGTTTTGACCTCATGTTCGGACATTATTCAGAAAATGCAACGTGGCACACTTCCAGACATGGTGACACTCCCTCAGACATTGACATGGATTGAGGGGTCATGTTGGCCCCGTGCCAAAGCTGAAATAATTTCGACTCGTACTTCTCAGTAATCAGCATTTTCTCCTCCTTTATTCTGAAGGGTGTGAGCATTATTTTTTGACCCATTTCTGTATTGTACTTATTGAGTTATATGAAAAGTGAAGTGAAAGTGACTATTCTTGTCATTGCAAAGTCACAGCACAGCACACAGTGAACCACAACGAAATTGGACCTCTGCATTTAACCCATGCACACACACACACATGCAGCAGGGGGCAGCTATGAAAGAGCCTGGGGAGCAGTGACGGGGACGGTACCTTGCTCAAGGGTACCTCAGGGCAACCTACTGGTAAGGGGTTTGAACCCACAATCTTCTGATCCCGTGGCCGACTCCTTAAACACTAGTCAAAAAATTTTTTTTCATTTTTGGCCATTTTCCATTTTCACACAATGTACACCAATCGCCCACAACAAATAAGTAACACTGACTGGGCTGTGAAGGGATGGGATATATCAGAAGTGAACAACCTATTTCTGAAGTTGTCACGAAAGTTGGAAAAAGGGGTAAGCATGGGGTAAGCAAGAATCCGAGAGATTCTGAAAGGACCAAATTGTGATGGCTGGAGTCAGAGCATTTACAGAGCATCAGTGGAAGCGGTGTCCTAGTATTTAGGGAGATGGCCCCCAGATCAGAAAGTCATGGGTTCGAATCCCAGACCAGTAGGTTGGCCTGAGGTACCCTTGTGCAAGCCCCCGTCACTGCTCCTCGGGCACTTTAAATAGCTGCCCCCTACTGCACGGTGTGTATGGGTTAAATGCAGAGGTTGAATTTCGTTGTGTTTCACTGTGTCTCACAATGACCCAAAACAGTCACTTTCACCTTCACTTTACAAACAACAGGTCTTGTGGGGTGTTCCTGGGATGTAGTGGTTAGTACCTAGCAATGGGGGATCCAAGGATGGGTTGATGGTAAACCAGCAACAGGAAATGGACAGTGCACAGGGCTCATTACATTTACATTTATGGCATTTATCAGACGCTCTTATCCATAGCGAGTTCCACATCCTGATTACAGAGACAGTCCCCCTGGAGACACTTAGGGTTCAGGGTCTTGCTCAGGGACCCAGTGGTGGTAGTGCCAGAGGTGGGATTCGAACTGGGGACCTCTTGATCCAGAGGTCTGTAGGCAAGTACCCTTCCATTAGACCACCCTCATTGATGCAAATGTTGATCAAAGGTTAGCTCCTCTGGTCTGATCTATCTATAAAGAGGTGAAGTGAAAGTGACTATTTGTTGTTGTAAACATACAGGACAGCACACATTGAACCTCAATGAAATGCCTTCTCTGCATTTAACCCTCACATTAACAGTGGACAGCTATATCCAGTGCCCAGGGAACAGTGGTGGGTGCAGTACCTTGCTCAAGGGATACCTCTGGGTAACTCTGGGCCC
>CM029389.1:15420488-15612988 GCA_017165825.1 Hepsetus odoe
GGATATTTCTAAATATTATTTCATCCAGTAGATGGTAATAAATCTTTTCTTCTTACAGATGCCAAAGTGCAGATCATTGTTAGTGAACCGAACATGAAGGTTGGGACTGACCAGCTGTTACTGTGCAAAGGTTAGTGGGCTTTTCTCTTGGTTTTATTGAGCAATAATATAAGCATAAAGGTGACAAAAAAGGTTAACTGGATCCCAGACAACTTTTAGTTCTCAGAAACTTGGATGAAGAGGAAAAAATTTATAATCTTTTTAAAGTTTAATGATCTCCTTGGCACACTAGGGGTGTCGTGAGAGCCAAACTAAAACTTATTTGTCACTTTTTTTATGGGCCAAGGTCCACTAATACAAAGCAAGCTTGTTGCCAATATACCTGTAAATAAATTCTTTAAATTCTCATTTTATTTATTTACATGTGAGGTACCGTGTCTTGCCTTTGAGTGAAGATATATTCTTCATGTGTGTTTTATATATGTATATATGTGTGTGAGATATATTGCCATCAGTTACAAATGTCGTCGCTTAAAAATAACTTTTGTGGATCCTGTCATGTAATTCTTATCTTAAACCTCAAGCCGGCAAAGAGGCGGAGATGATTCAGTGGCTGAAAGACGGGGAGGACATTGACGAGGACCGTCACTCAGTAGAGAAATTCGATGAAACATCAAGTAAACTGAAGTTGAAGAATGTTGATCTAACAGACAGCGGGACATACACATGCAAGTGCGAATTTGAGAGTCACGAAGACAGCGCCGATACGAAAATCTTCGTCTATGGTAAGATACCCTGTGCCTCCTAAATTAATTTCATATATTGTAAGAATGCATTGATGAATGGCATTTCAAAAGCGGGTATATCAAATGTTCTATTATGCATCATAACATCTGGTTCATGATTCCACCTAACTGCTGCAAAGACCCTGTAATTTTAAACTCTGTATCTTGGCAGTAAGTGCTGTTCCTGGTTCAGTATCCCACTCTGACAGTCATGACTACATTGTACTGATGTATTTTTGTATTAGAATTTTTTGGGGGGTGGATATAACCCCTAACTGTCCCAGTAAATGCAAATTAGAAAGATTGTCTACAACTTTTACACAGTCATGATTCACGTTTGCCTTATATTTCTTTGCAGAGGGACCCAACTTTGGAGCAACAAAAACATTCCATGAGTTTCTGGTGAACCAGACAGTTCACGTCCCATGTGTGGTCACCGGAAAACCTGAACTGGAGATCACTTGGCTTCGGGGCGGTGTGCCTGTGAACAATGATGGTAGGACCCTCGCTACAGGCTATCCATGTGGTACGGGGGTCTCCTCGCCTTCCTCATTCTCTGTGCCTGCAGCTGGCAGAGTGGAGGGGTGGCGATGGTGGACGAGAATGGTTATGGGGCGGGAGGTCACCGGTACCTGCCACACCCAATTTGCCCCCAAATTGAGGGATGTTTCTGGCTAGCAGCTGGACAACATCTTCAAAGCTCTGTCCATTTGATCAAATTTCCCAGCTGTCTAACAGTGATAGTAAAATATTACTAACTTAATAAATTTGATCAAATTTTTCACCTGCCTAACAGCGACTGTAAAAGAAAGCTAACTCCAGACATTTGATCATATTTTTCATCCATCTAACAGTGAGAGTGAAACAATACTAACTCAAGTAAAAAAAATGCACTGCCCCATTTCAAGAAAACGCCACCATTGACAACCTAAGGTGTGCATGTGCTTGATGAGCCTTCACTCCATTTTATTTAGGAAACAAAACAGTAAGTCACTCACCATATTCCTTCTGCTCTTTAGGTTTAGCAAGGAGTGCTCATCTTACAGTTCTGCAGAACAGAAATCTGCAGATTGCCAACATTCAGAAGAGCGACTATGGAACCTACACATGTGTTGCGAGATTCAAAGAACAACCAGCTATTGAAAAGAGGCTGGACATATCAGTCGTTATAAATGGTGAGGTGTGAGGGTATTTAAATCAGTTTTTATGATTTATGATTAGAGAGTATTGATATTATCAGTTATCAGACTGGTTAAATTAGGGACTAAACTAGCATCTCTAAATTCCACATATCTTGTCAAGATGTTTTTGTAAATACTGACTTAACGTTCTTGCCTGCTCTAGTTCCACCTTCTGTGAATATAAGAAGTGCCCGGACAAATGTCCATGCAGGACCAAACACAAACGTGACAATAACCTGCTTGGTTTCAGGACAACCTCAACCAACCATTTTCTGGACAACGTAAGTACATTCCGACACCTTTTAGACCTTAATCCGACTGTTTATGGTCTACGGCAGATCTTTAATCTAGTTGCAGGTCTTTTGTACCATTTTTGTTTTTGGTTGTTAACCAAACTGTTGAAAAGATTGGCAACCTATGTTTACACCTTTTAGCACACGAAACTGGATATTACAGTTAATGAAACTGGTTTAGGATCTGAATGTAAAAATCTGTGGTCAACTGGGTTTGCGTTAATTGATTTGGAGTTTACCAAATATTGGTCAGTCTGGCAATCTGATTATCACCTGAAAATACTGCCCAACATTTTTCCAAAGAATGTAAGATTGTATCAGGCAACAAAAATGGGTACAAGTAGTCATGACTTGTTTCCCTAACTGTATCAGTTTTTGTGCATGTTGTCTGTATTTATATGTATCTCTTCCTCAGGCCTTCTACCTCTAATTCCTCTCGATACATATACAACTCAGACAAGAGTGAGCTCATTATCCCAGGCGTGGCCAGAAGTGACTTTGGAGAATACGTCTGCACGGCTACAAATAAGCTTGGAGATGAAAGTGCGGTTTTCATACTGGACGTCTCTGGTGAGTAATCAATTAAGGTTGGAACCACAGCCATAAACCCTTTTCAAAGAACATTAAAATAAAGTCTTAACTAACTTGGCCGATATGTTTCTGCATTTTCGGTTGAGATAAGGTAAGTGTGTCTAATGGCATCAATTATTTCCAAGCAGAGAAATGCATCCTATTTCTGCCCCAAGAAAAGTGGTATATGTTGACCATGCCATAGTCTTTCTTGGGCTCTCTTTGCCCCATTTTCATTTCCTTTTCTCCATCATTAGCCAAATCGACCTTCATGCCTTTCTCAAAGGACATTCCTTTCTTCACAATTGTAATTCTCTAAATTATCTAAAGTTTACTCCAGCAGTAAACAGAGATATCATGGGAAATTTGGTCCAGTGTAAGCAGCCATTTCCAGGACATTCAGAGCAGCAGCGATATATTAGCTATATATAATGATTAAAAAAAAAAAATAAATAAAAAAAAAATAAAAGATTATTCTTTGTAGTGATGAATCTCCGTTGTGTTAATATGTACAGCTTATTTTCCAGATTTATTTACTCACCGAGCCAAAAGTAATGGCACACGGGAACATTATTGCTCATTGTTCGAATATGAAAAGATGTATGGGGTAGAACATTTTTGCTAGGAAGTCTTTTAAGTAGCCAAACAGTGATGGTTGTTCTCCAGTTTGCTAACTTGGGTTGCTGATTGTCTTTAGAACGTCCATCAGTGGTTCTGAGCCAGAATGAGATGGTGGTGAAGCCTGGAGTAGATGTGTTTGTCTCCTGCAATGCCACTGGACACCCTTCACCAAGCATTGAGTGGTTTGACAATAAAGACAAGGTAAGGCCATTGCCCTTCTTGATTCCTACCATACTCTGCATGTGAACATTTGAGATTTAAGTATGATTCATTAATGAATGTGCCACAATCCTACTGCATTGCTTTTCTTGAGGGTGCTTTCATCACAATTCGATTTTTTAATGCGTCCATCACTGCTGTGTTTTTTGTGCATTATAAAGCTTTCGTTCTTGTTTTCTTTTCTCACTCCTCGTGTATCCTCTGCTGGTCAACAGAAGATTGAAAGTTCAGACTCAGACCTCATAATCACCCATGTGAAGCCAAATGATGGAGGAGTGTATTCCTGCAGAGCCAGTAACCAGGCTGGAAGCAGCCAACAGGAATTCAGTCTAATAAGTAAGAGCTTGCAACCTTTTTTGAACTTCAAATGAATACTAAAAATGACTATTTGTGTGATCTCTAAATATATTAAGACCACAAACAGGAGTCAGCAAAGAAAACAGGGGACATTAAACATACATGTTTACATACAGAGTATATTACATACAGATAAAACATACGGAGTTTTATAACACAATGATATTTTTGCATCCCAATCATCTGCAATAATTTCTCTCTCCATCTCTTCATCTACAGCTACACCAGCCATGCCTATCTATTTTACTGTTGCCCCTGGACCTACATCAGCACAAATCTCATTGCACGCTCCCATTGTAGATGGGGGTTCTCCCATTAACAGCTATGTTGTCCAGTGGAGGAAAAAAACACAGGATGCCTGGAATCAGACTACCGTCCCTCCTAAAGGTAATTTACTAAACTTTTGCACAATACTTAAATTTTTATTTTACTTTGTTTTTGTAAATTTTATTATTTTCCCACCATATTATCAGAAAAGACCAACGGAAACTTAATATATTTAAGCATTAGGCTTAGTAGTGATGCTGCTATTGATACAGAAATGCCATGAGAAGATGAGAAGGCTGTAATGGTTGTCACTGCATTCTTAGATATCCTGCTACTCCAGTTTCTGGCTCCCTATACTAAGTATTTTATCCGCTTCGCTGCCCGAAATGAGCACTTTGTTGGTGGAATGTCTGCTGAGAAGGAAATCCGGACCCAGGCCAAACGTAAGTGTCTTTAGAATTGAAATAAATAAAATAGATTTTCACATTGTGTCCTTTACTCATTCATACTGACTTTCATACTGACTTTATCAAAGATTATTTTCAAAACAGTCATTTTTGTCAATGTCATTTTTCATTCTTCTCATGTTTCATTGCTCATCCTTTGTCTCCAATGGCTCTTTCAACCATTATTCATCTAACTGACCATTTTTGACCTCCCCTGCCTGCTGATGACTTTTCACCTTTTGATGACATCTCCGCCATTCCTTTATTTTCAACAACAAAGAGGGTAAATTAATGCTACCTTGTATTAATTCATAAAATTAACTCACCTATACTTTGTCCTGAATAGTTTTAAAGCACTGTGAAGTCACATACAGGGATTTTTTATGTCACAAATTGATTAAATAAACCTGTTAATGAACAGTTAACATTTCTTTCTGTAGGGGAGCCAGACAGTCCTGTGCTGTCCCGAACGGATGGCAAGATTGAGGGAAACTCTTACTCCATCCCAATCAAACAGCTTGAAGATGGAGGATCTCCCATCCTGCATTATGTAGTGCGTTACAGGAGGGTCAGTTTCAGATTTCTGTATTCAGCATTCTTTTACATATTAAGCAATATGTAGCATTCATTATTTTATTGTAATTTTGGTATAAAAATGTTATAAAAATGTTATAAAAAAAGTTTAGATGAAGTGCAAAAAAATATTTCTTGCAAAACTACTGAAAAACCCCAAGAGACAAATTAACATTAACATAACAAATTAACATCTCCATTAACATAAGTGTGTTGGAATATCCCGTGTACACTCATGTCCTCTGGTGGGCAACGTCCTGAGCTGCAGGTGCAAAAGCCTGGATTGCACTAGCTTTATGTCTCTTGAGGTTCAGACTGGAAAGTTGTTTTGACACAAGCTCCATAAAATTCCTGCTTTCTTTGAAAGTTCAGACATATTTTTGTACCAAAAATTGCTCCGTCACCAGTTCATATCATATATATCTCACTTTGGCAGGACAAAGAGGGTGAGAACTGGAAGGAAAACAAAATAGCTGCCAACTCCAGTAAGATCGAACTGAAAAATCTTCAGTACAACTCAGACTACCAGATGCAGATCCTCGCGTTTAACTTGAATGGCTCCTCCAGTCCAGCCAAGCTGCACTTCTTCATTCCACAAGGTAAGGTTGGTTAGACTGCAGTCTGCCCCTCATGAATAAATTACTGGCTCTAGCACATATTCAGTGCTTTTTTGCTGATGTACACTAACGCTGCTTAATAATAAACAAAAGCTTTCATTTTTATAAGTGTTTGTAGCACTCGTTCAACTAAAATGTTCTCCTTTTTCTCTCCTGCAGCTGGTACTAAACCCTCCTTGGGAAAAGGCGGTGTGGCTGGAATTGTCATAGTCATTTTCTTAGTGCTTCTGGTTTCAGTAGATGCATTCTGTTGCTATACAAACCACTGTGGCCTGCTCAATTTCCTGGCCAGAAAATTCTTTGGCCACAAAGAATCGGAGTCTAAGAGTTTGGAGGAAGGGGTGTTCAACAATGCTGCTGTGTAAGTAACTTTTCTTTTCTCTTAGTGAAGGCTCCTAATGAACATCTAATCAAAACCATTGTATGTAATAAAGAATTTATGCAGCACATTTTCTTCTGAAAGCCTCTCGGTTTTAGAAGAAGAATAAAGGCAATAGAAGGTGTTAATAAATTAGGGGACTGTCATGAGACAACAGTGACTTATTTCTGTGAACTGGACCTCCTCGGCTGAGTCTCGGTGTGTGTGTGCTTTGATCCAGAGACATGAATGGGCTAGAGAAACCACGAGGTAGCATCCCAAAACAGCAGGCACAAAACAGGGAGACGAACGGGGTACAGTCAGAAGTCACGTGCGACAAAGCCCCCCTCACCAAATTCGAGTAGGTGCAAAAACAGAGGGGTGGATGCTGATAAAACTGCCATCCACAAAAAATGGCACCCAGAAACTCCAGGACTGAAACCTGTTAGGTTTTTGGCAAATCCCTCAGCCATTTTTTGATCCCCATTTCACAAGAATGAAACATTGCATTATATGGTGTTCAAAAAGCCATGATCAGCATCAGAACTGCATGGATAAAGAAGGCTATTAAACAAGTCCTTGAAATGCACAAAAACTGCTGCTGTCATGTGCAAACCTCACCTCAATTTTTTGCAACATTTAAAAATTTTATTTTATAAACACCAGCTGACATTGTGACCTTTGCATGATAGATCAATAGGCCCCACAATGAGCAAACTATATCTAAATATTTTATTTAATAAACTTCATCCCTCTAAAGTGATCCATTTTGGAACTACAGTGTGATCCCTACATTTTGTGGATTTTTAAACTGTGTTCAATACAAGGTAAGCATTTCCATCTAAATAACCGTTATATTTTCTCTGCCTTCAGGAAACCGCCAGCCAACGGCGACTCAACCAACGAAGCCCGACTCTAGAAACTCTTACAATTTCCAGAGAAAAACTTCAAACATGGTGCAAGGCTCATAGATTCCTAAACAACTAAAGACAGAGACAGAGATTAGACAGAGATGGCTGTGTTGTGAACCACAGGTGAATGTAAAGCCCTGAAACATGCACAGCTGGTTGGGTTTGTTGTGCCACAAGTGATGCTAAAAGCTTTAGTGCCTTCCCACTTTGGGATTAAATGCCAAAAGAAGAGCATGAACTCTTTGTGATTTTAGGAAAGCAGTCAACTGTTTCCATAATACCAAATTAATAATATCAGTTAGTGTTAAAGCAATAAAAACAAGATGTTTTAAGGGGGCTCAAGCTTGTTAAATGCTTCCATTGTTAGCTAACAAATAATGATTGGACTGAAGGCTTTTAAACCAGTGCCTTTATACTACTTTATAAGCTTGATCCCTCAGCTGCCTTGGAGTAAAATTCGGGACATTGTTCCATTTGATTTTTGACAGGATAAATCATTTAATCGACTGAAGAAGTAGGTCATTCAGGTTCTGGTAGTTTGTCAGGGATCTAGAATCTACACTTACTAACAGTTTGTTTTTTGGGGGAAGGCATGTTCTGAGACCAGGCATTATGGCTTTTACGCTCCCTTTTATTAGAAAATTAATTAATTTGGTTTTAAACAATGTAACCAAATCATTGTCCCCACGTTTCCATGTGTCCTTATATCTACTAATAGGCAGAGTTTCTAAAGTTTCTTAAAAGCAACACACATGGTGACAGTAGTGGAGGATGCTTTATAGCTGTACTGTTCTGTGGGGTCAATAAATATTAGAAAACCCTCAAAAAATAAAATTTAAAAAATGGCTGTTTTTAATAAAGTAGGTTTAGTATCACTTGAGCTATTGGTGAAGCTGCCTCCACAATTTGCGATGGAGATGCTGTGTATTGAATTGAAAAGCTTTTTAAAAGCGTGAACACATTTACATTTACATTTACGGCATTTAGCAGACGCTCTTATCCAGAGCGACTTCCATGTCCTAATTACAGGGACAGTCCCCCTGGAGACGCTCAGGGTTAAGGGGACCATAGGCAAGTACCCTACCACTAGACCACCACCACCCGGTGGAATGACACAGAACACAGAATGCACACCATCCTTGTCCATATTGGTATTTTGAGCATAAATGTGCATTTAGGCTGCTTTGATCGGATACACTGTACATACAACATGTTGTATTTAAGAGCTACTTTTAGACTTTGTGAACTTTGTTCTAGGCTAGTTTGGAAGCCAGTATTATGGGAGTATATTATTTCTCATGAATAAACAACCATTGCATTATCAATTCTAATTTATTATAAATGTAAATGCTAATAATACTAACAGAGGCATCTTGAATGTTTTAATGGCGATGAAAGGCATATGTATTGAACTTCTTCTTTGTACTGATTTGTTTCTGGACAAATCACAGCTTGTTATTAGCAGCTTAGAGTGAATGTACAAATATATCTGTATAATTCATGCTTCAGATCGCACTGTATATTGTACATACATATTTTGCATTTTTTGTCAACTGTAATATATATATTTTTAACAAGATAATGTGTTGTGTGTGATTAATAGAAGTTACATATTTACAGTTTTCATGATTACAACATTGAGAAGCAAGTTCCATATCATTATGATAAAAATTTGCAATGCAATGACTCCAAAAAAAGGTTATTCTGGCCCTTGTGTTGCTGCGCTGTCTCTCCCTTCCGTTCGGATGGTGCTGTAGACCACCAAGTTGTCCTCATTCATAGTGCAGGTGGATCTGAAAATGGGGACGTTTAAAATGTTAGTTGTTCACCTGTGTGATCTTTTCAGCCTAAAAAATTGTGCTAGTTTGAAAAGATGAGCTCAGACCTGTCTGAAGTGGCTGGTTGGAACTGTAACTCTGTATAGGTCAGCTGAGGCTCAGCAGTGTCTGATTTTTGAGGACTAGGCAGGTTTTCATAAACCTCCTTTGAGGAATCTGCTGGAAGCTAATGGGAAGAGTTGGAATCATGAAACAGTGTCAGAAAATTTTAAAAAAGCATGCACAGAATCAAAACTGATACCACAACATATACAACGTCTACATTTACGGCATTTGGCAGACACTTTTATCCAGAGTGACTTCCATGTCCATATTACAGGGACAGTCTCTTTGGAGCAACACTAGGTGAAGGATCTTGCTCAGGAACCTAATGGTGGTAGGTTGTTCTAAGTCCATAGGCAAGTATCCTACCACTAGAACACCGCCACCATAAACATGACATAAACCCCTTAAAATCCTCCCATTTAAAATTTTGACCCATACACAGCATCCAGCAGGGGACAGCCATACATCCAGCACCTGGGAAGCAGTGAATGGGACGGTACCTTGCTCAAGGGTACATCATGGTAATGTACTGGTCTGAGACTTGAACTCATGCCCTTCCGATCTTGGGGGCCTGAGTCCCTAAACCACCACCAGGCCCTAGAGCACCTCTGCCCCAAATACAGGCATGGAGATTATTCTTCATAAAAACAAGGGGCTCAGAAAAAGAGCGAGAGAGTGGAATTAAAGTGTTGAAATGTATAAAAAGTGCAGCATCTAAGCTGAGCAGATATGAGCTGGTGATTATGGAGTGAATAGTGCAAGTTAGATGTGTTCAGCTATTAGAGGAGTTAAGAGAGGAGGTGCTTTCAGAAGCGATCACTCTAAAAAAGCTCCACTGATTTTGCAGAAGAGACCACCATCTGTTTTTCTCAAACTAAAGCAGGCTGGAAACTGTGCTCTCAAAGAAGTGATTTTGGATTATTAAACTGTAATATATTGTATATCCTTCACTATGTATCTGTTTCCGACCTTTTTTTTTTTTTTTTGCATAAAAGTATACATGAAATTACTCCCTCACTCAATTACTAACTGAACTGTACTTTAAAGTACTTTAGTTTTTTTGTATTGATATCTCATTCTTGGTATTGATATTTAAAGTGTAATAACCCGTTCCGCCGGGCCGCTAGGGGGAGTCTGTTCGCTTTAGTGAGAGCGGGGAAAGAAGGACGGTCATGAGGAAGAGTTCCCTTCTACGTCACTTCCGCTTTACAACAACAACAACAGTTCGGATAGTCGGTGCCGGTCGTTTCATGACCGGGCCGGTGATTCGGTAAATGTTCTTGAGGTTACTCTCGTGTCTCCTGTTTTCTCTCTGCATGGAGTCAGAATTAATCCTCCAGAACTTTCTCTCAGTGTTTTTCTGGCGCTACACCTGCTCTCGAATTTATCTTTTAGTTACACAAACTTTATTGATTAAAGTCCACTTTTATGCCGAGGAGCTTATTTGAGTTTTCATTTGCTTAACAGACAGACGGTCTGTCTCCTGTCAGTTTTATATTTTCCGCCCGTTTTGAGGCTCAGAAGAGTTTTTGTTCCCCACCTGTTTATTAAGTAATCTGGTTTTGTGAACCTCTGGTCACTTCAGGTCTCACTCTTGGGTCCTCACAGTGTCTCACTGTGTTTGGAGAGGGACACACCCTAACATGAAGTAAATCTCGATTCTAAGGAAGAAATAGATACTTCAGTATCTGCCCATCTGTAACCAGTGGTTTCCCTCTGTTTCACTAATTTATACTCTACTGGTATCTGTGGATCTTCCTTGTCAAGTTGGAAAAGCCACGAAAACCATTTTCCTCAGTGGTATTCAGAGTTTACCCTCACAGCCTTTTTCACCTTCCAAATGCTGTCAACTGCATGTCTCCAGTCCCTTGTGGACATAATTGTGCTTTATTCTGAATTTGCTGGGGACAGATGGACTCCAGACGTTTACTTTTGCAGGGGGCTGAATATTCAGTGATTCTGAAAAATGCAACACCATTAACTGGATTCAAGATCCAGAGCAGAATGACTATTCCATTCTTTTTCTTTTTTTTTTTTTTTTTTTCAGCTTACATTGGCAGCATTTAGCTGTGTCCTTATTACACAGACAGTCCCCCTGGAGGGACTCTGGGTTAAGGGTTTTGCTCAGGAACCCAGTGGTGGTTGTGCTGGTGGTGGAATTTGAACCTGCGACCTGTTGATCCATAGGTCCGTATGCAAGTACCCCACCACTAGACCTTTATTGTGCAGTTGCTCTAATTTTACACAAGATGTCAGTAATTCCCCTTCTCCAAGTTTCATGTACACGCGACATCCAGTGGTCTAAAACTAGGGCCCGAGTGTTGAACGGATATTTTTAAAGAAATAAGTCAGTGGTTCAAGATTCACCCCAGTTGTTAAATTCATCTTAAATTAATTCTAAAAGAAATATACAGGTGAGGTATTGGGAAAAGGCTGAACAGATGTTGACTGAAGCAAAAGTAAGATATTAAAATACCTTTGCTTGTAAATCAGGTACGGAGGAGTGGCTAGACTCCAGTCCAGGGGTTAAGTCTGCATTTGGCATGTGTTCAGCAGCCACTTTGATAGAGGAAGTGTTTTTCTTCCTGTAAAGAAAAAAAGTTTTTCTTCATCAGGGTCTTAACAAGGCCGTTGGTGGTCTAACTGTCAAAAATGACTGTTGAACCATCTGGAGGAACACAGGGAGCTACAACAGACATTTAGTATTGCAGTTTTCATCACAGAGCTCCAGAGACTCACCTCTTTATGAAATAAAATAGGGCCACAGCTCCAATCACTCCAAGTAAAAGCGCTCCCAATGCAGCCGGCATGACTATCAAGTGATCAGGATCTGTGGAATTGAAGAAAGGGATTAACTCCAGACTTATTTTCCAGTAAATCGATTGGTTACTTGTGCATTATGGTACTAATAGGGCAATTATGTAGCTGTGAGATGACGAATCATAGTGTTTACCACACAAAGGTCCGTAGGGTTTAGGAATTGAAAAGGGCATTACGGTCTAACATTTAACATTATTTTACATTTCCAGTTTGCTACACTTATTGGTTACTCAAGTAAACGTGTTTGGTGCGAAGCCCAATCCTACATCCCAACGAATACTTTCATTTTTATCAGCACAGACATCTACATTTATGACATTTAGCAGATGCTCTTATCCAGAGCGACTTCTATGTCCTGATTACAGGGACAGTCCTCCTGGAGCAATTCAGGGTTAAGGGTCTTGCTCAGGGACCCAGTGGTGGTAGTGCTAGAGGTGGGATTTGAAGCTGGGACCTCTTGAGCCATAGCTCCATAGGCAGGTATCCTACCACTAGACCACCCCAATGAGCCACACAGCAGAGCTGTTTAAACGCTGCTGTTATAACCCGAAATGGAGATCAGGTCCACTTTCTAAAAGTATCAGCTGTATATTAATTCATTCATTCATTTAGCCGTAATTATACCCTAAAGATTTCCATTTTTCAGCTATTTTAGTGTATGAATAGCTGGACTGGTGTATGAACTGGCGCTGGTACACCCAGAGCACTGAATGATGAGTCTAAGTTGAGAATAACAGCCCGAAACCAAAGGGAAGTTCAGTCAAGAGGGCATGTATTTTTAGACTCCACATCAGCAAAATGCAAGCAAATGAAAAAGTTTTACATTTAAGGCCTTTCCTTGTTTCCCTTAGTGCCGTTACTCTATTCAATAACCTGAAAACCACAACATAAGTCTCTGTCCCGCGATGAGTGTTCAGTTCAGTCAGCAAACATTCTGGAAAGTACAAGGTTAATAAATTAGATCCCTATAAATGGTTGAACCCTGCGGCATCATTTGGAGTATTATATATTCATATATTTTATTTATATTAATGATAATTGATATTATATATAAATGAGACGTCGCCTACGAACCAAGAGGTCGCAGGTTTGCCTCCCAGGTTCAATACTACCACCATTGCGTTTCTGAGCAAAACCCTTAATCCCAAGTTGCCTCAGGGGACCTATCCCTGTAGATAGGAACTGTAAATTGCTCTGGGTAACAGCGTCAGCCAAATGCTGTAAATGTAAATTCATTCCACAGTTTCTCTTAAGTTCCCTTTACCTTTGAGATGCATCGTCAAAATGACTTTTTTCTTTGTTTTAAAGATGAAAATCGCCTCGGATCACAGCGGTACCAAAGGAAGAGGTGAGGAAACATGTTTACATCAACTGTAACAATACTTAAATGTTTTTTCTTGATGCTGAACTGTCATTTAAAAAAAGATCCACTATATCAAGAAACCAAATTCACATTATTTTCCAACAGTAAGCATTATAAAGAGTTTTACCTTCCACTCTTATGGAGAGCACTGAAGAGTTCTGTGATCCCAGGGCATTTTTAGCCGAACAGAAGTACTGTCCACTGTCCTCAGGAATGACAGCTGGAATGGTGTAATTTTGACCAAATGCTATATGAAACTCATTTGTTCCATTCATTTTAAACAAGGAGTATTTTTCCACTGGCGGATTAGCTTTGCTCTCGCAGATCAGCACCAATGAACTTCCACGTTGAATGACTCTTGCTGGGTGGGCAGCAAGAGAGACATTCTTTGGAACATCTGTGAAGACAAGAGCATAAGAAAATACCGACATAATTTATCAGAAATGCATACTTTGTACTGTACTCTGTAACAAAACGGTGTCCCAAAGGGTTCTGATGCCTTAGTAGATCCAATTATTGCTAGTAGTGGTTCTAAACCCAATGGCACCCAGTGGAGACTGTGCTGGTGTGCTGAGGAGAGTGGAGGAGTATATCAGGAGAAGGATGTTGAGGTTGGAGCTGCCAGGAAAGAGGAGAAGAGGAAGGACAAAGAGGAGGTTTATGGATGTGATGAAAGAGGACATGCAGGGGAACAGTGCAAAAGAGAAAGATGCAGAGGACAGGAAGAAATGGAAACGGATGATCCGCTATAACAATTCCTAAACAGGAATGGGAAAATAAGGATGTAAGATTAATAATTTCTAAATTTGGCTTTTGGCCTTCATGTTACTGAAAGCAAATCAGTGAATAAACAAGGGCCGTACATCTCACGTCTAGCAGAGTTATAGGCGCCATTGAGCTCTCGCTGTAGTTCAGTCCACAGGAGTAGTTGCCGTAGTCACTGGGCATAACTGAGCTGAATCTGAGCTTCTTTGATTTGGCCCAAGGAAGATGGATCCCATTTTTCATCCAGGTGATTTGTATCCCATTAGGAGTACAGTTTTCAGTGTTGCAGGTCAGATTCACCTTGTCCCCTTCCTGGATGAAGCCATCCATCTGATTGGAGCTCACGCTGACTCTAAAGGGTAGAACTGATATAAAAAATGAGTAATTAGAAGAGGTTTTGAATAAAACAGTTTCCTGCTGCATTTTGAAGGGACTTTTGCATCATACATATGCATTTGGTGGCAACTGTTTAACTTCTTATGTGTACTAGCAAAATAATCAACACATGCTGTTTACCTGCTACTTTTAAGTTTGTTCCTCCTAGGCCTGTCCATGCTTCAAAAAGTGTCTCAAAACGGAAGAGGTATTTCCCCATGTCGCTCTGAGACACATTATGTACTCTCAGGGTGCAGTTCTTGTCTTCATCTGCAATCTCGGTTCTGCCTCTGTACGATATATCCACATCTTTGGGGTCTGAATGGTAAACTAATGTGTCTTCTCCTCTGGACCAAATCTGAGCCTTTGTTGTGTAACCATCTGGGTAGTCATACGTGCAATGGAAATCCACAGACGAGTGTTGAAATGCACATATTCGCCTGGAGTGGTACAAAACTCCCCACCTCCAAGAAGCCACCGCTAAAATTATAGCATTTGTAGATCGTGTCAGTTGGATGATGGCTATTGCCACTTGGGGGACAGCATTAAAATTAAGGTTACTTGGAGTGCCAACCTTTAATTTTTATTCTAGTCCAGTCACCCCTGTTAGCTTTCCCAAACTTTTGGTCCCTTAAAGTGGATGATTTTTTTTTAAATCCACTTAATTTGATGGTTTTTATGGAGCAATTGATGGTTCTTCTATGGTTCAGAAGCATATAATCCTTTTTGAAAACCCCTTTATTCCTAAGAAGGAATCACTGTAGGGAATTTCTACCGATTTGTCTAAATGTGCATGTCACCAATACAAATTATTCACAATCCATACCCAACAGTGGACCTGCATTTGTCTTCTGATGTTCATAATGATGATGATGGACATAAAAGATAAGTCCTCTTGGAAACTACTTTGCCTTACAATGCCTCTCTGCCTTGAACATGCTTTTTTTTAAAAAGTTACATTTTAGGTAAAAATATAATTTAACAATGTCTCGGGCAGTGGATTTATACCTTTTATCTGAATGATATCTGAGTAAATATTTAGAGATATTACACTTTAAATGTCTGGACCCCATCAACACCTACATTTATTTCCTGACTGAGTTTCAAGAACAGCGTCTTTCAAAATAGAGCACTTTGGTAGAGTTGGAGATATTCCCCTTTATTAACCTCATGCAACCAAATATTATAAAAGCTAAATCAAAATTATTAAGAGCTGCCATTAATGTTGATTATCTTCAAAATTCTTACCTGTTGTAGTGAACTGCGTCAGTATCCAAAATTCTAACAAATGTCTCTGCCTTGGAAGCATTTTTACCTTGCCGTCTCTTCCACGATATCCTCAGTGTCTCTTCCCCAACACCATGCGATGTTATAAAAATGTTAACCGTACAAGGCCACCAAATGTAGGATTGCAAGCATGAGGTAATAGGAAGTTCAGAGACTTCATTCAGAGACTGTAATTTGTGTCTTTTACACATTATATGGTATTAGTGTGACAATCTCTTCAAGATTTCAGCCAATAACGGTAGACTAGTTTCATTTATATATAAAAAGA
Organism: Hepsetus odoe; assembly: GCA_017165825.1. Classification (NCBI taxonomy): domain Eukaryota; kingdom Metazoa; phylum Chordata; class Actinopteri; order Characiformes; family Hepsetidae; genus Hepsetus; species Hepsetus odoe. The sequence continues at coordinate 15,436,448 of CM029389.1, forward strand.
ATAATTTGGTGGAAGCTCTTACAAAATAATAACATTTATCCATCACAAGAGGAAAGCGCGTGACTCGAGAGGATAGTAAGATTGCACAAATGAAGGAAGTTCCACAGTACACTTTAATGTTGATGCAAGCATTTAATAAAAGGAGAATTACAAAGCCATACAAAGACTGAAATAATCTCTCGGACTGTTTGTGGGTTTGTCGATGGCTGAAGACAGAAGATCACTAACATTGGAGAAAAGATTTTGTCACAGTTGATTGGGACTCTTCATTTTAGCTTGATTAGATCTGCAAAACAGTATCAACAGCAGGGACATTTGTGAATTATGATGTTCCATGTGTTAATAGTTGGTTCACATGAAGAAAAAAACACTTCTTACCATTTACACTGAAGAAGGACTTGAATTCAAACTGTGGGAAAGAAAAAAAGAGAATTTTAATGGTTAAAAAGACTGTGAGGGGATTTTGTCTAGTTATCACATGTTGGTGGGCCTACTAATGATCTTCAGGGAATAGACTGTGAAGAAATTACGGGCATGTTAAGGGGCAGGGCAAAAATGGACCTAAAAATCCTCTTTCCTCTAAATCATGTCCGTTAAAACTGCAAATATAATTGAACTGTCTCCTGGCTGACATTGCAATTTGTCCGATTCTTTAATGTGAGTTTGCAAGTAGTAAAGAAGAAATAAAAAACAGCAGGTATACAGGATATGTTAATATTAGCGCTTCCTGTCATTTGGACCACAACTAGTTTAGTTCAAGTCATGCTCTTAGGTGATCAAAGGTCAGTCTCATGATGGCTAACACAGAAAATGTAAAGGTTAGTGTAGAAATGTACCTGCAGTGTCTGGGAGGGTGAATGCAGATTTCCAGACTTACTATGGAGCTATTACTTACGGCATTTGGTTATCTGCCTCCACTGAGGTGAGACTTCCATTTGGGCCAGTGTGCAGGCGTTCACATAACCAATGAGTGCTTTGCAGTAGGTTTCATGGCTTCCATGAGTGAGGCATGCATAAAAGAGACAGTCGGACGGAATCTGGGACCGTGTAATCAACTTGTTGCACTTAGAGAATGGTCCAGTTTTGTCTTCCAGCACACCACAGTACTGTGGGCCCTGGTAGAGCTTCTTCTCCTCTTCAGTGCAGGCGGGAAAGTGCCAGCAGGTGGGATCATTATCAGGAACACTCCAGGACGCGGCCCATTCTACAATGCCTGGTATGTGGTTGCCAGTTGGCGTGATGAAGTCATCATCGCGATCGTCATTGTAGGTTCCACACAAACCCCCCAGATTTTTGTAGTAGCTGCTTGGCACTGTTACCGTGAAGAACTCTGCCCAGTCAAAGGTTATCTCCAGGCCAAAGTCTGTCTGCAGGATTCCTTTGATGCCTGACTGAGTTACTGTGATCTTGCCAGAGTCCAGATTCACAGGGAGTAGAGATACTTTACCATCGACCTGTAGGAAGAGAAGAAGGAAAGGACATTTCTGTCACTTTTGACATTGTCTATGAGCTCCTGTTGATGGTATCTGATGTCCTTAAAGTCTGGCATACCTTGCCAATTTCTGGTAGCACTATAGCCCATTGTTTTAGGCTTCTTACAAATCATCTACGAATACTTGTCAGTCGATGGAAGAATTGATCAGATCTGATCTTTAAACAGTGTACTATTTCCAAACAAATTTAACGCAGAGAAAATGGAGCTCAAAGAAGGGGGCAAGTTCTGTAGCTATTAGTTAATGTGGTCTAAAACTATTAGATTAGATGTCATATGACTTTGTTATAGAAGATTTTGAAACTCTGCTAATTCATGGATATATATTCATCATTGTTCTTCACCAACCATTTAGCCAAAAGACTGTGTTTATGTAGGCTCCAAAGCAACAACATTGCTTTACTTACTATCACTTTGTTGCGGTCCCCGTGAAGAACCATGATATCGTGACCAGGGAGTTTTATGATGGCAGACTTCATGTAAGAGCCACGTGCTCCCTGTGCAAGGCCATTCTTGTTGATGATGCTGAAATTTGTGAGGGTCTTGTCTTCGCCCAGTGTCTTAACCAGTATGTAGGAGCAGGTGCCCTGGAAGGAAAACAGGCTACCATCGAACGTCTCATAGTGAGGGTCTCCAACAGCTCTGCATGAAGCCTTCGTCTTTGACACACACACTGCCTTACCATCTTTCTCCACACACTCCTCTTTCTCACGACATTCTGTCTTGCTGCATGGGTCTGGAACAGTGGAAGACACTAGTTTAGGTCCATTTTTGAAATGGCTAACTAAGTGAAAATAAGAATGAAGTTATAGTTACCATGTACACATGCAGGAACACCATCCTTCTTGCTGCAGACCTGATCTTCATCGCATTGCATGGACTTGCATGAGAACTGTCCCGCCTTGCAGGTGCACATCTCTACACAGTCTCCCAGAACTGATGTCTCCCCAGACTAAATAAGCATGCGTGATATTTAAAAGCACTGCCATTGAGGGAGATTCTCAAGTCTAACTAGCTAACACCAATAGAACCAAGTCTAAAAGCCATTTACCTTGTAATATCTACCATCCACCAGACAACCACAATCATTTACAGGCTTACACTCATTTCCATCAAACACATAGCCTTCATCACACTGGCATCCCTCGAGACACACTGGACAGGTGTGTGACATGGTGAGGCTTGCACAAGTGGATGAGCAAGTGTCTGCACATAGCTCATAGTGACTCTTGGCAGAACATTTCATTGCTGTAATTGGGTATATGAAGAAAAAGGTATTAAGAAGAACATGAATTGAACGTGTTAGATGCATGTATCGTATTATCTGCTACACCAACAGCCAATGAGCCTCAAGAAAATGGGCAGAGGCAAACCAATGGAAGCCACCACTTGCAAACAGTTACTTACGACAAAAGGTTGCATTCCTCCAGCTGCTGATGGAGATGCCAGCTTGCTGGCAGTGAGCCATGTACTTTTGGATGTGGCGGCAAACAAGTGTCTTATCGTCTGGATGTGATGCAACATCTTTTGCACAAGCATTGTAGAATGATACGGGAGGAATTTTGGAATGGCAATTAAAAAACGGGCCCTTATCCAAAGTTAGGATGTTACAAGCATTCTCCGCCTTCGTTTGATTTTCTTTGTCAGGCCTCTGACATTTAGAACCACATCCTGTTTGGCAGATTAATTCCTCCTCTACAGCCATCCATCCTTTTACGAATGTTTCAGCAGATGAAGCCTGCGTAGCATCTGGCAAGAGGAGGTCATCTTCCTTTTTATCATTATAGTTGCCGCAAAGGCCCCCAATTACATTTTTGTAAGTAGATGGGATTTCAATTGTGGCCATGGACACAGTGTCATATGTTACTTTCAGCCCAAAGCTGGTTTCCAAAATAATGAAGGAGCCACTTTGGTACACCTTCACCAGATCTTCTTCTAGTACCACAGGGAGAACTGCTTTGACCTGGTCCACCTGCCAAGAAGGAGATGCTTACAATTTCCCCTCTTAGAAGTCTTAATTCTAATAATGATTGTTGTTGTTTTAAATATTAAACAATAAGACATGGGTGAAGACATTAGACTGCATCAACATCTGGATAACATGCTGAGTTACCTCTTATTGTATTTAAAAAATTTCACTTACCCTTATTTCCCACAGAAGACCAGGAATCAGAGCGATCTTAAATTCGGCTACTTGAATGCTGACTTTCCTTGTGACTACTGCTTCTCCAAGAGAAGACAGTTGCTGCACTGACACACTGAAGGGTATTCTTTTCTGCTCTTCAACCTGGACCACTTCCACCATTCTGTACACACAGTTCCCTGGCACACTGATGTGGTTCCCATCATATGAGTGGTAGGTGCCAGAGCCAGATACTGAACAAGATCCTTTGCCCTCAGGGTGGCAGGCATGAACCCCATCGCGGATCTCACACCGTTCATTCTGACCACAAGAGAAGCTGTCTTCGCACTTGACTTTTCCTTGGTCACCACAGATACACCTGTGGTTGCACTGGTCTTTAGGGTAGAAGATCTGGCCCAGATGATAATATAGGCCTTCATAAATGCAGCCGCATCGCTCTATAGAAACGCACTCGCCATTGCTTAAAACAAAGCCCTCGTCACACACACAACCCTCAACACAGGGGGCTCCCTGACATGCTGAGGGCTCAGAGAGGCCATTACAAGTCTGTGGACATCCAGCATCACATATGTCATAGTGGCTGTTGGCTTTGCAGGAGGCAGCTGTGGAGAGAGAGTAGCGTGTACTAGTTAATCAAATGTACATAATCACTTAATAGGTTTCCAATTTAAATTAGCAAGCTAGGGCAAGATTACATACAAAGAAATGCTTAATAGAATTGATAGAATTATTATAAAAAGACTGATATTAGTTGGAATTAAACAAAAAGGAGTATCACAAGTGACTGTCTAAATGTGTACGCAATGGTTAACTTTGTTACAGTGGTAAAGGTTGTTTATGAAGGCATACATCAAGAAAATTTTACTTGTCAATGGAGGTCTCCTAGCTTGTGAAAAGAACAGATCATTAAGGTTCAATTCTTTGCATATTGTTCTTGAAACTGTGCTGCACTTACGGCAGAAACTATCCGTTCTCCAGGTCTCTACGACGGTGAGCGCTGTTTGGCACGCAGCTGTGTAGGTTGAGAGAGCACCACAGAGAGCTGTAGTATGACCACCATACATGCACATGTCATAGACACAATCTGTATAAAACTTGGTGGGATTAACTCTGGCATGACAAGCTTTAAATGGACCGTTTTTGTCTGTAATAAGGCTGCAGGGCTTTGTAAAGACATCATTCTTCAGCTCAGCTCCATCGCATTTTGGGCACTTAACACCCTGGCACTCCTCTGAGCAGCCAGCGTCATTTCGAACTTTCCAGCTGGTTCCAAACGTGGTAGGATTTGTTGTGATAATTTTGTTGGGCATGGCCATGTCATCATTTTGGTTGCTGTTCCAGTTTCCACACAGCCCTCCTACCATGTTGCTGTAAGTGCTAGGGAGAGTGACTGAAACATGGGCTTCCCAATTGAATCTCACGGTCATGCCAAAGTCTGTCTTAACTGTTCCAAAGTACCCACTGCGGAAAACAGACAAGCGCCCTTGCTCTTTTTCAAACGGTAAATTCACAAACAGGTTGTTGACCTTTCAAAGGGGACAAACAGTTTTTTTGGTAAGGTTATGTTCAGTTTATGACATTCAACTTATAAATAATGCCTGTTTAGTGGGAGAAGACCTACCATGACTTTGCCATAGTAATCTTTACTCATGATAATAGTGTATCCATACACTTTTATCTCTACAGTCTTGGTGTAAGACACTGCCTTGTTCATGCCCCTGTTTTCGTTCTTGACGAGGACTTCGAAGGGTACAAGTGAAGCATCGGTTGTGTCAACCAGTTTGGAGAGGTAATAGGTGCAGGTGCCTTGGAAATTGAAAGCCTTGCCATCAAAGGTTAGATAGTGGGGGTCACCACTGCCCTGACAGTAGCCATAGGACAGTGGGTAGCAATCTCTCACACCTTCCCGTGTATCACACACTTGGGACGCCTTGCAGTTTGTGGGTATACACTTGACCTGTCCTGTTTGTGAACTGCAGGAGCATTTCTTAGAGCACTTTTTGTCACCCCAGAATGTATCGACAGGAGGATAATAACGACCCTCGTAGGTGCAGCCACACTCCTTCAGCGGAACACATTTGTCCCCACTCAGGATAAAACCATTGTTGCACTGGCAGCCCTCCACACACGGCTGTTTGCATTTGGTTGGAGCCTCTCGGTCCCCGCAGGAGGCAGCGCAGGCTGTTCCACAGGGCTCGTAATGACTGTTTTCTGGGCACTGCATAGCTGTTAAAGTAACCAAGAAAATGCATTTACATGAATCAACTGATTTTAAAGATGATACACACACTGATCATGCTACTGAATTTGCTTATAAGTTCAAATATGTTTAAGATTTCCATAATCAAACTACCACACATAATCACTTACGGCAGTCAGACAGCACTCTCCAGTTTGCCTCAATCTTCACTCCGGCTGTCATACAGGCCTCAGCATAGCTCCGCATGTTGTCACAGAGGAAGCTTCGGACACCCTTGTTGATGCACACATCATATACACAGTTATCTACATATATATCTGGATCCACAACATCGTGGCATTTTGCAAAAGGCCCATTTGGAGTTGCCATAAGTCCACAGTGCTTATCTCCTGTGTACTTTTCTTTTAGCTCAGGAGGGCAGCTGAGGCACTTCCCCTCACAGTCGTCATGGCAGAATAAATCAGCATCTGAAACCTTCCAGCTCTTGGCAAACTCCAAGGCGGTGGAGAGCTTTGCTCCCTTTTGATCTGAATATTCATCTGTTCGGTCGCCATTGTAGTTTCCACATAGCCCACCTAAGGAGCCAGAATAGGTGCCAGGCACCGTGATGTAGAGCATCATGTTCCAGTCATACTTCACCTCTAGGCCAAAGTCTGTTGTTATTAGCACGTTCCATCCCCTTTGGACCACTTGTAACTTTCCTCCAGCAAGAGTTAAAGGCAGGTGGGTGATTTCACCATTCAGCTGGAAATGGCAAAGAAGCAAAAATATGTAATGTGCATTGTTCTTAGCTGTAATATAAAGCATCGATCACATATTAAGAGCCACTAGTTTTTTGCCATGCATGCATGACTATGTCTAGTTTTTTAAAATAGTTCAGTATGTTCAGTTTTCTGGCTGTGATACTTAGTAGAGAGGTATGTAATAGGTAGGGCTCATGCTGCCTTGACAGTTGGATTCACTGCCTTTCTGAAGGAGTGCTTGAGACCAATTGGCTTAGTGCTAATTTGTTTGATCATAATAATAACAGAAAGTTCATTCATGTCCTGTTCACGCATTTATTTGCCAGTTTAAGACAAAGAATAGGCACGGCCATCTCTGTTAAGTTCAAATAAAAGGTAGAAATTAGATTTAAAGGCTTTTAACAGCCAAAGTATACATTCATTTCACTTACCTCAACCACACCCCTTTGCTTGCTGGCAATTACTATATTGTCGTACACCTTTACAGACACTGTTCTCACATAGGCCACCTTGTTGCTCCCTCTGTGATTATTCTTGGCCTGAATACTGAAGGGAACAAGGTTGCGCTCAGTCTTGGTAGTGGTGGACATGGTGTAGGTACAGGTGCCCTGGAAATCGAACCGTGTCCCATCGAATGTTTTGTAATGAGGATCCCCAACAGCCCAACATGTTGCTGATTCAGTGTGGACACACACGCCCTTCTTGCACTGTTCTCTCGGGCGGCATTTCACGGCTTCACAAGGATCTGCCGGAGGTGCGGGTGGCACAGGAGCTGTAAATAAAGAACATCTTAATGTTAGCTTCTTATGTATGTTCACTTGTAAAGATGAAAGGTTTGTTTAGGCAGATTCCTACCTGTGTTACATACTCCTGTTGTGCCATAGCCATGCCTTATTTTTCCACCATAAACATAAACAGCCTGAAGTGATTCCCCAGATATGGTTATAGGGCCTTTCTGCGATCCGATTGGTTTAATAGCCCAGGTATATTTTTTGTTTGCAGGGAAAAAATTCAACTTTAAAAAGCCCAAAAGAGATTTACTGCTTTCTTCCTCTGAGACGATGACAACAAAGTTCTGGTAACTATCCTGCGAGTGAATTGTCCATGATTTGGACATCCCTGACATGGGGATAATGTTAGTCAGGAACTCATCAAAGGGAACGTTGCTACTGGTATACATAACCATGATCTTTTTGTTGCTTCTGATTATGGTCGGCATTTTTACTTCAACATCAAGAAGTTCTCCTGCACGGAGTGTCTGGTGGCGGGATATGGGTCCATGGACAACAGTGACATCGGTGTCGTCCTCAGCTGCAACCACATGGGCTGTATCGTGACCAACAACCGAATGCATAGCAGGAACCAGGTACTCATCAGAGAGGGCCTCAACTGGCACTAGCTGTTCATAGACATGCTCACAGGTACCAACAATGCTAAGGCACTCATGTCCTGAAAGGACGGCTAGGGGAAGCTTTGAGTCTATTCTAGTTCCTGATAGGGTCTTCTCACATCTTAGCAGATAAACCTCAAAGGGATCCAGGTTGATAGTTGTTTTGACCCCTTGCTGCAATTTCAGGGTTTTAAGTTTCAGATCTGAATACGGAAGAATGTTAACCGTGTTGGCCTCCTTGCCATTGACGATGGCCACAATCTTCTGCATGGGACCTCCGTCAGGGGTGAAGACCACATAACTCCTGCCAAGTTGACTAACAGGGAAGATCACGCTGCTATCTCCAGTAAAAGGCTTGATGTGAGAGGCCACCACTGTGATGTCTACATCAGACGTAATCAGCACCGTTTTGGCTGAGACTCCATCTTGGCTAATCTCCGTGTTCTGTGGGAGAGTGATCCACTTGGTGGCCCCTTTCTCTATCTTCACTGACTGTCTGAATTTCAGACCCTTAATCTCCACTGTCACAGTAGCTACAGACACCTGGGCCGTGATCGAGAGTGTGGGTTTGGCTTGACCATCATTTACATGATTAGGCATGAAAGCCGTGATGAACTCACGGCCAATTGGACACGCACTGACCCCTGGAGATAAAACAAAAAAAAAGAATGAGTTGTTATCTGCAAGTAATTGTAGGTATTTCATATTCCTATCAGGTAACTCTGGTCCTTAGCAAAGAAATGAAGTGAAAATGAGATTTTGTGTCACATTACAGTCCAAAGAAGGGAAAAGAAGGTTTCAGTACAAATCATGGCTCACAAAATGCAACATACATTAAAACATACAGTAATAAAGCATAACATAGTAGAAATGAGCATTAAAAATCTGGAAGAGGTGAAGATTACATATGGGATTACCTGCACACTAAAATATATCATGTCATACAATACAATACCATACCATGTACACATAAATACAAGCTAAATACCTTCTCAAATGCCTTAAAATACTGAACACATCAGAAGCTCATATGACATAAAAATGTTGATTTTGTTAGAAATTTTGAAATGGACTTGAAGTATGTCAATTTAGTACTCATGTTAACAAAAAATACATCAAAATGTGATACTCATGATACTCATGTAATTGTAACAAAAATGTTGGGTGTTAGGCCTAGGATTGGCATCCCTGCTAAAAATCTTCAAAAATCACTTGTTGAGTGGCACAGCCAGGTCCAAAAGTGAGAGACTGCTATTGAGAATGTTTCTATATTGAGTTCTGAATGCAATACATTCTTTTTAGAAATAATATCATCTTAAAAATCTCAACTGAAAGGTTAACCTTCTGAATTTCCTTTTATTGCATTGTGTCCCTGTTTTGTTGGCATTGAGTCTTTCCTGAACATGTGCTTCAGTTTAGATTACATTACAAGGCCTGGTGATATGAAGCACTGATAACACACAAACTACAATCCCATAATGCAGCCCAACAGATGCTTTACCAAATGATAGACTTCCTGCGATCATTCCTGCGTCAGTTATGTCAGATCAGTCAAGTGTCTGTTGATGTAAAAAACCCTAATTTTACGTCAAAGCGAGCCCCTAACAATGGCCAAACATAAACGAAGCAAGCATCCAGCTCTGACACAATGGCATAAGAGCAAAGAAAATGGAAAATTTGAATGGTTATTGTTTTAACTTTTACATAAAAGCACAATTTTTACTTATATTTTCAGGCTTTTTTGCAGCTTGTTCATATTTTGAATTTGTATAATTTTGACAGTAGATATTTTTATGGAGAGCAAAATATTTTAAGTTATTTTAAGTTTCAGTTTATTTATTTTAGAATAATATTGTATCCTGTCTGTTTCGATTCATATTTATGTTTAAAAAAATGTTTAGTCTGTTCATTAAATGTTCATCCTGCTCAGCCCGAGACCTAAAGTGTGCTTTGAGTTTTGGCCCCCGTGTGCTATTGAGTTTGACACCCCTGGTGAAGATGAAACTAGAAGAAAATTCTCAGAAAATCTTGCCTTATTGTTTAAAATTAAAGTCTAATTAGTTATTCTAAAATCTGAATAATGGCCTTAAATTGGGCAAAAAAAAAAAAAAAGTGGAATATTTCTATTTTATTTGATTTCTCTTTTTTATCTGGAAACCTCTGGTATTATTTAGGTATAATTAAGAAAAAAGGTTTCTGAGGCGTCAGAGGTTAGGAACCCTTTCTTCATCTGTAATTTACTCAATAGCCAAACTTTAGCAGAACTAATATCATATGGAATCAATCTTTAAAGGCTATAATTTACAATCAAACCAAGTATATAAACCAATAATATCTGCTTACCAGTTACTGTGAGAATGCAAATGTAGAGTAGAATCCGAGTCCCCATATCTGCAAAAGTGTTTCAATCTTTTAATGACATTTGATTCTGACTCCCATGATGTATATATTAAATGCAACACAAGTGCCGATTGCATCGAATTTCTCCGAGTGTTGTGGCATACATACCTGCAAGTTGCTGAAAGGGTGATCCCCTAATGACCAGGTAGTATAAATAGCAGGTGGGCCAATTATCATATGTTTGTTTAACATTTGTCAGAAACAGGATCTCATGGGTGTTCTATTCCTCTTCGTAAAACAACAATTTGGACTGTTTACATGTGCCGGAGACAAAAAGGCATCAATAGAACAAATATCCAAAGAAAATATTTCATATCACCAGCAAAACAAATAGTCTCAGGTACTGGAGGACACAGCTTTTAGTTCTGCATGAGTGAATTCCATAATTCTCTGTGCAACACACAAATTCAAAAGCAAATATACATAGAGGCGTGAGGGATCTGGATAAGTTGGTGTCTAAGAGTGTTGGGCTGGGTATCAAAATAATGTTTGCACTGAAGTATTTAACTTTTCCACCCCTGCACCCCAGGCAGTCAGTCAATCTCTGTGTGAACACCTTTTAAGCACTCTTGTGGATAACCCACTTACTGTCCATGAGCAGAAGCGTGTCTCAGTGCTGGTTCCTTCAGTGGAATAAGAGTTGCATGTGATGCTGTTTCTGTAAGGATTCTGAAAATGTGGCGTTTTCATTCTTTTAAATGTACTGTTAAATAAAACTAGGTGATTTGTTTGGAACCTGGAATACATTTCATCACTGAATGTATGTAAGCAAACAACTCATCAGTTACATGTGACATCAGGTGACAAGTCTGTTAGGCATAAACATTCAACTCAGGACGTCTGTATGAACATTTTACATAATGGTCAGTGAGGTGGAATTTTCTTCACTCACACTGTAACAAACTCAGAGTCAGAGATTTGTCTTTCTTTGCCTTTATTGAGTCTTTCAAGGGAGCCCACTCTCACAGAGAGGTTCTGTTAAGAGTGAACTGAAGGAGCTTACATTTCACAGGTTTTTATACATGACAGGCCAGACATCGTGGGTGTTTGTCACAGACATAGTCGATACTCTTTGGTGAGGTTCCACTTTCTATGTCTCCGCCTATCAAAAAAGACCCCTACGTGCTGAGACGTGAAACTGCTCCGTCAACAGATTTCTTATCATACCCATACACAAATATACATCCAAGAATAAGGAACTGAGAGTACCTGAAGGGGTCAGGCATTATGTAACCTGTCCAGACATGACCAAAGGTTAGTTGGAGTTCACTTAAGAAAAGGTTCAAATTTTTCTCTTACAGTCAGTATACACATTTTACTGCATTTTACTCTTGCATCACTGAAAGAGACACATATTTACATCCATTCACTACCCATACACACCTCAGCTGCCTAGATAATTTCATTCTCGAGCTTATTTAAAAACTAGGTTAAGAAAAGGTTAAAAGACTCAATCCACCAAATAAAATACAGAGAGAAAAGAAAATCATGCTTTACTTTCATTTCAGATTTGAAATCCATAGATATTATGACCATCTTTCAGAAGACAACTCAACATTCTGGCACTGCTATTTGATATCACACATGACTAGAGCATATTTATTTGGCTTTGATGCGTAAGTGTAAAAGGAATAACTTGATTATGAATGCACTGCCCCATGCCAAAGACTTTTTTCACAAAAGTTTTGAGATTTGCCCAAAAACATATGCATTCATGATCAAAACTATGTAATATCTTACTTTTTATATATTAACTGGAAGCTGTGAAGGTTTCAGTTCCTCAGCTTACTCTTTATCTTACTGCTGACCCACAAACAGATCAGCACGAAATGTTATAACAGCCAAAAACAGAGCATTTGCTCAAATGCAAATGGGTCAACCAACCAGTGAGATTTACTTTAAATGAACTGCTGCTGTATGATATCATTGCACTGGGTTTAGTATTGTTGATTTAACTCATTTTACTGCAATGCCCAGTACATGTAGAACTACAAACACCAACTGTGTACACAGGAACTCTCTCTTACAGCCCGAAGACAAATGTAATTACCATATTTACCCGTCTATAAGTCGCACTCGCCTATAAGTCACACCCCTGATTTGGCATTGAAATTTGGTCCAAAATGTATTTTTGAGTTCTTGACATTTGAGATTTTGGATGAAATGTAGGTAAAAATGCTAATATGTGTACATATACAAATATATATATACATATATACATATGGGTCATCAGTGACTTCGTCAGATGGTGCGAACAAAATCATCTGTGTATCAATGCCAGCAAGACGAAGGAGCAGGTGATTGACTTCCACAGGAAGTCACCCCCCATTACACCGGTGGACATCCAGGGTTTGTGCATTGAAATGGTGGAGGAGTACAAATACCTGGGTGTGCACATCAACAATAACCTGGACTGGTCCAACAATAACCTGGACCTGCTAAAGCGGCTGAGGTCCTCTGGGGTGAACAGAAATCTCTTGAGGTCCTTCTATGACTCTGTGGTAGTGTCGGCTGTTTTTACGCTGTGGTCTGCTGGTGTGGAAGAGTCGCAGAGAGGGACAGAGGGAAACTAAACAAACTGGTCAAGAGGGCCAGCTCTGTCCTGAACTGTCCGCTCAAGTCCATCGAGCAGGTCGGGGAGGAGAGGATGTTCTCCAAACTAACATCCATCATGGACAACACCTCCCACCCCCTACACGAGACTGTAGGAGCACTGAGCAGCTCGTTCAGCAGCAGACTGTTACACCCGCAGTGGGAGAAGGAGCTACCGCAGGTCATTCCTACCTGCAGCCATCAGACTCCACAACTCAACTCAACATAACATTACTTATTTAATATTACTTGTTTATTATTATTATTATTATATATTATATTATTATATATTATATTATATATTATCTCCCTGCGATGGGCTGGCGACCTGTCCAGGGTGCGTCCCCCGTCCTCGCCCTGTGTGCGCTGGCTTGGACACCAGCACCCCCCCGCGACCCCGTTTGGGACAAGCGGCAGATAATGGATGGATGGATATTATATATTATATTATTATGGGCTGGCGACCTGTCCAGGGTGCGTCCCCCGTCCTCGCCCTGTGTGCGCTGGGTTGGACGCCAGCACCCCCCGGCGACCCCGTTTGGGACAAGTGGCAGATAATGGATGGATTATATTATTATATATTATTTTTACATTTGTTACTTGTTTATTTATAATTTATTTATAACGTATTTATAACTGTTTACTATGTATATGGTATCTTTCCTTATCTTCATGTAAATATGTATATATATATATAGATAGATAGATAGATAGATAGATAGATAGATAGATCATTTATAGCTCTTGTATATGGATGTTCCTCGTTCTATTTTCTTATTTTTCTTTACATCTATCTTTCTATATTCTTTCTGTCTCCTTGATAAAGAGCCCTGTAACACCCAAATTTCCCATTCGTGGGATAATAAAAGATTACTCTATTCTCTAATCTATTCTCTATGCGTATCACATAACTCAGAAATACTGGGATTTACGATAAAATGTATTGAGCTGCTCCATACGCTTATCAGTTTAGGTGTTTAAAATGGAGGCATGTGAATTTCCTGGATTGAAATTTGTGAAATGAAAGTGATTTTTTGTGCATGATGTTGAATGACACTTTCAGATTTTTACAGGAAAATGTAGTACTGTGTATTTTACTTGATAGAAAAGCATCAAAAACGTGTATTCGTCAATAATTTAGAGGATAACTGGTTGGAAATGTGAACATTCACTGGTCTCTATGAGGAAGTGTCCATCACTGAAAGTCCCCGTGCATAAATCACACATTAATTCCCCGTGTGCAGGTCGCACCCCCATTTTTATAGTGGATTTTGGTACAAATTTGTGCGACTTATACATGAGAAAATACGGTAACCTGTATAATATAAGTGTACTTTATTATTAAGCATGTAGAGGAAGGATGCCTCAGGGCAATGGCAACAGAGGGAGGAGGCCCAGTGAGTGTGGAGGTTTGGTTTTTAATCCAATATTGGGCATCTAACAGACAAACTTAACTAATGTTCAATATGTGGATTCAGTTAAAAGATACTTTTTGATTCCAAACAGTCGGTGCTGGACGTCTGGAGTTTATCTTTCAGAACGATAATAAATATTTAATAATAAAAATAATAAAGTTCTGCCATTTTCCATCAGTTTTGGGGTTTACCCAGCTTTGCTTTCCACCCATCCGTTCAACATTCAGATAACGCACAGTAATGTGGGTTTGGCAGCTTCTGTCCTCTCATTCTAGCTTCCTCACCCAGTGTGACTCAAGTGTGGACACACCATTGCTTTAAATAGTAAGACACACTTGCATGAATCATAATAAAACACAACTAATAAACGACTGGAAATGTATTAATTCCTCAGTCTTCTATAAACATGCTTATTCGCAGCCTGTATAATGTGGAATAGAATCTGGGGTTTTAAGGAGAAAAGTGATGGGGACGGTACCTTGCTCAAGGGTACCTCAGGGCAATCTACTGGTGAGGGAATCAAACCCACAGACTTCCGATGCAGGGGCAACGCCCTAACCACTAGGCCACCGCTGCCTAGGAGCATCAAAATAAATCGTTATAACAGAGAAAATACACAAGCTTTATTTATAAGTTAACCAAGAAAAAAAACAAAAAAACAGCAGCATCCTAAACACTAGTAGTAGGAAGACTTAGCTAGTCTTTCTTGTATCTGTTGCACAAATGTTCTGTTGTACAGATGTTCTGTCTGAGTTATCAGGGTGTAACATGCTGACCCAGTTATCAGGGTGTAACATGCTGGGTCAGTTATTTTGAGAACAATGTCATGCAATACTGGTGGAATATATCACTGGGCAACATAATATTAAATAGCAAAAAATAATAGCTTCACTAATAACGTCACCATCACCATGTAAAGAAGAACCAGGAGAGATGGTCTAAAATTCAGGGCTGGATAATATTTCAGTAGATTTACTTCATTAATAAAATTTGATTTGACCAGATTTCTCTATAACATTACTATACAGCCATTTCTTTCTTCCTTCAGCTGTAGCAGATGTTTCCATTTCTTTCTGCATCTTCCTCTTTTCCCCATTTTCTATAAACCTCCTCTTTGTCCATCCTCTTCTCCCCTTGCTTGTTACTCCTCAACATCTTTTTCCCAACATGCTCCTCTTTCCTCTGGACAAGTCAGAACCAAACCGTCCATCCTGAGCTGTCCCTGTAATGTACTCGTCCCTGCTCCTGTCCATTTTCGTACCTCCCATAGGAGCATCTTTAACTCTGACGCCTCCAGCTCTACCGCATGCCTTTTCTTCACCATCTCAAATTACTTAGCCGGTCTCTTCCCTTTCACTCTTGCTGGTACCTGCCTGTCACAGATCACTCCTGCCTTTCTCCTCTCATCTGAATTCTGCCTTCACTCTCTTCTTCCACACTCCCTGTTGCTCTGAACTGTTGATAGGCAATACTTATATATGCAAAATGTGCTATATTCTATCTAACTGAACCGTATCAGGATGCAAATAGCAAGAACATGTGAGAAGAGGGAGCAAACAAATTGACCTTGCCATTCCAATACTTTTTGAGGAGGCTGTTAAACTGATGCGGGAGAAGCTCATGTTCCTCATGTTGAAGTACGTTCCTCACGTTTCAGTTTCTTCACATAGAAAACAATAACGATAATTATAGCAATAAAGAGCATCACAACCACCATCACCACAGGAGTCATGTTCCGTGAAGAGGAGGGGGATGTCAGACAGCATTCTGGAAAGGAAAACATTTAAAACACTTAAAACACACCCAGCCTTGGATTTATTTTATCTTCTGAAATCTGTCTGACAGCTTTGAGACATCATGATTGTTAATAAACTCTAGTTTGATCCTGTTCTTCTTTCTTTCCTCTCAGCAAATGCACGTTCAAAAACTGACAGCCAATGTAGACTTTTTCGAAAGTCAAGTGACCGGAAAACTCAAATACTCGCGGTTGGCAATGGATGAGCATATGTGAGCACAGGATTAACCAGAGCGAAACTGAAAGTACTTTGTATGTGAGATGGAATGGAAACACCTCTGAGAGTAATTGCTGTGGTTGTTTGCTTTTAGACCTTAAGTCAAATGTACAGCTGTGGTATAATACTCTGTAAATAATGCAATATAAAAACCATGTAGTGAGCCAAAGTTCTGATAGCAAATAGTATCAGCAGATATCTATATATATATATTTAAAGCTTAACAGTGCAGGTAAACACATTTTATTCAGCGCTGTCACATTGTGAAATCAGTTTTCTGATTAAAGTATGTATGGCAGCTGCAATACAAACTGAGTTATTCTTCAAACATAAGAATGTTCCAACATTTTAGATCTCTTGAGAACTCCAGAACCTTTTCAAAGTTCAATTTAATCTGAAGGTTTTGGAAGAACATTATGCAGTGCTTCCTTATACCTTAAGTACTTTAAGCTAAAAAGGTTCTACTTTGTCATCCCTCAAGGAACCATGTGTGAGAACTTTATTTTACAGACTGTGTTCACCAACTGACCTTTGCAAGCATCTGGAGGAGGGTGTAAGAGCATCGACCGGGTGAAGTGCTGGTTCAGAACATCTAGCTTCATTTCCATAGTGATTGTCTCTGGGTCATTTGGCCTGTAGTTTATGTAGCTAGACACCTTGTAACAACCCCTGGCGTCCAGCTCAACCAAAGACGTCTGTGGTATGTCTCTACCGGAGGAGTCATGCCATCTGAGTTCAGGCTGGGGAAATCCATTGGCCACAGTGATGCTGATATTGAAGCTGTCACACGTAGGCTGCAAAGTCAGGATGGGCTCATCAAAAAGTGCTGAGAAAAAAAAAGGTCAAGTGATAGATATCAAGTGATAAGTTGCCTTAGAGAAGATACTGTGATGAAATGGAGATTTTTGCCCAGCCAGTCATTTTAATATGTTTGTGCTGATTTCATCTAAGTCTTCTCTTCAACTTTACACATAGAAGTATCCATACTTAAAAAAAATATTATTCTAAAATAAAATAAAACAAATACAATTTTTTATATACACCTTTAGTTTAGAGAGTGACACAGACATTAATTTCCACAAAGTCTGCAGCCTCGGTTTTTATGACAATTTGTAAAAATTCCAGAATGTGATTAAGTTGTATTGCAATTATTTGTAAAGTCACTCTTTGCAATGAAAATCCCAAAAGATGCATTTCCACTGTGTTTCAGCCAAAAAAAGCCCTGCTGACATCATCTCAGTGATCCTGTTGTTAACACAAGGGAGAGTACTGAGGAGGGTGAGGCTGGAGATCACTCCTGCTGATGGAGTTAGAATAGTAGGCTGGATGCTATAAAAGGAGGGTGGCACTTGAAATCATTGTTCTTCCTCTGGTAACCATGGTAACCTGCAAGGAAAAACGTCCATCATCGTTGCTTTGCACAAAAAGGGCTTCACAGGTGAGGATACTGCTGTTAGTTAGATTGCACCTCAATCAACCCTTTACTGGATCATCAAGAACTGCAAATAGAGAGGTTCAATTGTTGTGAAGAGGCTGCAGGGCTCCCAAGAAAGTCCAGCAAGTCTCCTAAAGTTGGTTCAGCTGCAGGGTTGGGGACCACCAGTGCAGAGCTTGTTCAGGAACGGCAGCAGGCAGGTGTGCTGGCATCTGCACCCACATTGACTTTTGGAGGATAACCTGGTGTGAAGAAGGGCAGCAAAGAAGCCACTTCTCTCCAAGAAAAACATCAGGGACAGACTGATCTTCTGCAGAAGTTACAGGGATTGGACTGCTGAGGACTGGGGTAAAGCCATTTTCTCTGATGAATACTTTTCCAATTGTTTGGGGCATCTGGAAAAAAAGATTGTCTGGAGAAGAAAAGGTGAGCGCTACCATCACTCCTGTGTCCTGCCTCTAGTAAAGCATCCTGAGACCATTCATGAGTGGACCTTCTCACCCAAGGGAGTGTCTCACTCACAATTTTTCAGAAAATACAGCCGTGAATAAAGAACGGTACCAAAACATTCTCAGAGAGCAACTTCTCCCAACCATTCAAGACCAGATAGGTGAAGAAGAATGCCTTTTCAGGCATGATGGAGCACAGTTATTTATATATATATATATATATATATATATATATATATGTGTATATATATATATATATATATATATATATATATATATATATATTATAATATACTCTCCATGTAATATCAGTGTCTAAAGGATATAAAATATACTATAGTAAATGCAACTAAGCTGTCCAAAATATAATGCACACTCACCAGCCAACTCTATCGTTAGCTTTGTACTAAAGCTACCTGTTTACTAATCATGATGGCGCCTCGCCCGTCTTCTGGTTTGCTGGTTAACACTAGGGAGGCATTCCTCCAGTAACGCTTTCTAAAAGTACAGTGTGTCCGTCCCTTGTAAGATCTCTCTGGCTGATCTAGCTGGTCTTGGTCAAGGTAGTTGCAACTACAGTGTCTCCAGTACGCTGCCAGCGCTGTTGACTGCATTTATGTTAGTTAGACCTGGCAGGCTTTGGGCCAAGGGAAAAGAGCACCCTGGTGGCTGCTAGTGCTCTCATGCTGTGTAACATCAGGAACAAATTGCACACTGATCTGAGATATGAAATGACTTTGATTTAAGCACTTAAAAATATATATAAACAACTATTGTTAGTTTAAATGTCAGATTTGTGCTTTCAAAGCGACAGGACAAAATTTGGCTGCCACTATGCAAATAGAGACAACTTTGTTCAGCCTATATGAAACATCTTACCCGCCATATTCACAATTCTAGCACCCTATCATTACAGAAAGTCAGTTACCTTTTGCCTCGAAGCTGCTTCATATTTCTCCACACATGCTTATAATATTGTGCAAAAGTCTTGAGCCACACTCAGAATTTAGTAAATTGTTGGAAAACAATTATTGGCATATTGAGTAGATTTAATAAAAAAATTGGAACAACTCTTTTAGTGCACTATGCTGGAAAGTACCTTAAGACACAAGCTGTTCTAGATAAAGGGGTTCCACCCACTCAGTGTTCAGCATCAGCAGGAAAACTAATCAGTTGATCTATCTGGAATCGTCTGCACTCGTTTCTTAACTGTTTGCTAGACACTTAGTTCCCGCTCATGATTTAGCAACTCTCTGAAACTGCTTTTCCTGTGTACAGGCAGGGTGGAAAATGAGAACCAAGAACTTTGTTCTTCAGAAAGGCTGGAGAGCTGTTCCTCAACAATACACTAAAATGGTCAAGATTTTCTGACTCGTGGAAGAAAAATGTGAATCATTTAATTTGATTGTGGGCAAATAAATACATTCAACTGGTTTAGAATCTTCACCCACCAGACATGATGGCCTAAAATGACCTATAACAATCATCTTAGGCTGGTGCTCACCTTGTTAGAAATACAAACAGATCAAGGAGGAAACATTCAAACAAACACCTGGCCCAGTCTGAACTGTGTATTTAGAGTACATTATTGTAATTTAGTTGATTTAGCTATTAAGCCAAGTTAAATAAAATAACTGGCAAAATCTGTACATAAATTAATTGGAGACGTAGCTGTAAATCCATTAAAAATAACTAAAAGGTTGTTTTCTTCTGATAAATAGAAGACTAGCAAAGTAAGCGATACTTTTGACAATGAAACTGCTTATTTACTGTGTATACATGATAATAAAACTCCTTCCTGGAGCCGTCAGATCAACTACAATCACATTAACCTTCCTGACCAACAAGAGATGATGAGTGGCTGGAGTAGGTCAGCGCAGTGAGTTGAAAGGACCCACAGATAATGGTAAAATGCATATGTAATATAACTGATTATTTTTAGTTGGTCTTATTATGCTACATGATTTATGCAGCTGACATATTAGCAAAATCAGCGGCTGGGCATTTTGGGAACTCCTTCAAGCTGGAACATTGCTGTTATCGGTTGTTATCACTAGAGCACCTGGTAAGATCTTACTGTCAAACTCTTGGGATAACATATTTGAAAAAGTTACCTAAGATAGCTACTGCTGTCCAAAAGACAAAGCCTCTCATCTTGAACCATTTCTGTGGAAAATTGTCACCATAGTTCAGTGCAGATCCAGGGTTCACTGTACAGAATACAGTAAACAGGGGATGTTGGTGCTGAAGCAGCTTCATCACTCTCACACCATCACCCGGGCTTGCTGATGGTGTGTGCATCGCCAGTGTTCCCGTTTGTTGATGCGGCGTGGGGACGTCGTGTCTCAGGTTTGCTGACGTGCGGGGACGCCAGCCCTGTGGGTTTGTTGACGTGGTGTGTGGGGGTCACCAGTGGTTCTGTAGGGTTTGCTGACGGTGCGGGGGACGCCAGTGTCTCCAGCCCGGTTGACGGTGGGGTCACCAGTGTCTCAGTTGTGTTGGTGGTGTAGGGGGGACGCCAGTGTCTCAGGTTTGTTGACGGTGTAAATACCAAACTTGTAGGTCTATTGACTCGCGTGTGGGGGGTCACCAGTGTCTCAGGTTTGTTGATGGTGTGGAAATGCCCAGTGTCTCAGGTTTGCTTATTTGTAGGTGTGGGACGCTAGTGTCTCAGGTTTGTTGATTTGTGGTGGTAAATACCAGGTCCGTGCCTGTTGATGGTGTGGGGGGGGACGCCATGTCCCAGGCTTGTTGACTGGTGGTGGAGACTAAAGTCTCAGGGCAAGCTCTTGTGTGTTTGTAAAAACCCTCAGTTCTGTCCTTTCTAGTCAGGTCATGGTTTCTGTAGTTTGCTGGAGCTCTTCAGTTCTGCACCTCTTTAAATTCATGGTTTGAAATATCAGAATCCAAACAGATCTAAAGCTCCTCTCTGTATGAGATGGATGGCTGTCCACCACCCGTATGGTGAACAGCTTAGGCATTTCCAGAAAGCCTCCCAGCCAAGTCCATCAATCACTGTGAGGGTTTATTGAAGTCCATATAAGCTACTCCACTGAGTTGACGAAGCCATCACGATTTTTTCTCCTCACCTGAACTCTTCCAGCCTCAGCTCCATCAGATCTGATCCTGCAGGAGCAAGTACCACTAGGATTAACAAAAGCTCACCCACTCAAACAGAACTGCACTATTAGCTCAATTTCCACTGTAACCATGACACTAAATAAGACTCTTTTACTGGAACCTGTTTCACCTGAACTCACTCAAATTGATATGAATGCACTTTCTTTTTCTTTCCTTTCTTTTTTATCAGGTGGCAACCAGAGGAGGGTAGGTTCTCCTTTTGAATCTTGGTTCCTCCCATGGTTCTTTTCTTCCTGTTTTAGGAGTTATCTAAAACCCACACACAACTTACTCAATTGGGGCTCCAAACTGATTCAAAGTCATAATTCGTGACAGTTGAAAAACACTTATGGGGCCAAACTGACTTCGACTTCAGTCAGATCATACTACGTGGAACAAGTCAAGTGGTGACATGGTACTTTCATCTTGACAGTTGATGTGAATTGTGCCAGATTATCTCACCACAATAGCACCTGTCAGTGGACGGATATATAAGGCAACAAGTGAAAAAAAGTGTTAAAAAAAAAACGGACTGTGACAAAAGCCAAACTGTGAAACTGTGAAAGCAATGCAGTCAGGAGCATTTCAAATGAGGTGGTAATGGATGTTCACAGTGTCACAACAGGGTCCAGGAGTGAAGTTGGATAGCTGTTTAGTATGATCTGCAGGAGAGTTACTGTACATAAACTGTGTTAAAGTTAATGCTGGATATCTGAAAGAATGAAACACAGTACAGTGTAAATGTAACGCAACCCTGCTATCACCCATACAAACTGTGTGCAGCAGAGGATGGCTACCAAGAGCCCGCTGGAGTAGTGATTGGGACGGTAACGTCGGCGCGGGCCTCTGACAACCAACTGCCTCTGGGATTCAAACCACGACCTCATATCCTGTAAAATTCTGCTGGAGCTTTACAATGACCATCAAAACTGGACCATGGAGCGATGGAAGAAGGTGTGCTGGTCTGAGGCCACTGGCACTCATCAGATGGCACCAGGAGGCAGACGCACTATAAATGAAGGCAGTTTCCACAGAAGCAGCGTGATGCTCTAAGAAGATTGTGTCCTGCCATTCATGTCTACATTGTATCATCTAAATACACTTTGATGTAAAGTACAACGCCCCATATCATATTCAGCACATATAAATAAACTAAAACAGAATAAAAAAATTAATGGATCCAGTCTGGATTAGGAATATTAGAAGATCTACTTCCTCAATCTCCTACACCAGAACTGAAGCTCCAGCCTGGGTATAACCTAACAGGAAAAAGACCCCAGAGGCCACAGGTTGCACATGTGCATAAGGCTGGACAACTTTTAGCCAACAAGTTAAAATCTATAACTGCCTCTCAACTCAGGCTGGGAAGACTTCTGGTCAGCTTACAGCTGATGCCATTAGAATAAACAACACTTTTAAAGACCACTATTAAAAACGACACTCCTCTGAGTCTGTAAATACTCACATAATGGAACATCTTTGGAAGAGTGGAAACTCCTGCTCTAGCAAGTGATCAGAGGACAGAACTGTTCTATTATAACTAGTTAGAGTTGAGACGTTTATTTGCATCAATGCAAAAAAGCACCGGTTACCCAAGCTGCCTTAATAAATCCTGAAGACTGAGGAGAATATGTCTCTAAAGGATCATTTTGAAGGGGATGTTTCAAACAACCTGTTAAACAAAGTAGTCTGTTGCAGGGTGACACTGCTGGGACATTATTCACCTCGCTGAACGCTGACTGTTCAAGCCTTATTTTTTTTAACAGTCACGATCATTTGCAATCCATACTTATTAGTGAATTTAGTAAGTATTCTTTAGTCTGGGGCAGTGCATTCTCTGATCATCCATACATGCTAAGCTAGTTACGGGAATTGCTTTCAATGAAATAGAAATGCTAGCTCCACGCAGCGTTAAAAAGCGGGAAATAATAATAATAATAGAAACATACTTCTGGCATGATGTTCCTGAGATGTGGATGTTTTGTCTGTTACACTTAAAGCTTAAATGAATGTTTTAGATCAGAACTAGAAGGTGTGTTCCAACAATGCCAGGGGTCACAGCTGTCGCTGTTTAAAGTCATTTATGCCCCAGTATTTATATTCAAAGCCGGTGGACAAAGAGCTGCTAAAAGGAGAACAAAGACCCGCTGCCCCTTTTGATGAGAACCTTCTGTTCTACTTCCATGTTACTAACCTTTGCAAAACATGCAGACCATCTTCAAAACTAAAACCTAGGGACAAACCAAGGCCCAGACAGGCCGGTGGATTTAATTATCCATTGTTTGCCCGGAGATCCAAAACAAAATCAAAACTAAAACTTGAGGATAAACGTGGTCCAGACAGAGCAGGAAAGGTTTGTGAGGGTGGTTTGGGGGGTTCACCAGTGTCACAGGGTGCTCCTTGTGTTTGTAAACCTCTAGATCTTCCTCCTTCTTTTGAATGATCCTGGTCCTTAGTCATGTGATCTACCTTTTCTGCTTGATACTGTCTCCACCTGTGTGGTGACGGTTTGGTGTTTCCTGAGGGCAAGGTATCGATCTCCCATGAGGGTCTCCTGAGTTCCAGCTACCAGCTGCCGTTACACTGAGTCAAGTGAAGCTACAATATCATCTTACTTTTCCTGACTTGAATCTCAGATCAGCTCCATCAGACTGGCCTTCTAAAGAAGCCGCGGTGCATTTGGGGGGCTTCCCACTCAAACAGAGCTTCACCATGATCATCAGCCTCCAGCGTCATGTCACCAGTGGACTCTTTTCCTTTAAGGTAACTCATATTTACTGGAAGTCATCACTATACAGGGTTTTCTCTTTCTCTTTTCTTTTATTTCCGTGTCTAACCAGAGGAGGATGGGTTTCTTTGGGTCTTGGTTTCTCCCAAGGTTTCTTCCTCCTGCTTGGGGAGTTCCTGCCTCTGTCACTTCAGCTTCTAACTGGGACTCGGACCGGATTCTGTAAAGCTGCTTTGTGACAACAACAGTTGTAAAACGCACTTTATACCGCACTTGACCTCTTTGCAACATCAGGAAAATCCATAAAAAGACCAGAGTACTGCATCTCACCCCGCTTATCTCCCGGGAATGGTTCAGACAATTTAAACTTAACGCTTGCTCACAAGTGAATGTTCTGACCTTTACTAAACTTGAAAGATCAAACCATAACCAACCATCTTTAGGAGCATCAAGCTCATGCGCAACCTGATCTCTCATTCCACAAAGGCAGAAAACAAGACTTGTTGCCCCAGTCGAAGATCTGTTAAGACTCACTTAACTCTGAAGAATAATGTGTAGAGTGCACATATTCTCAAAATTCAACATAAGTAACAGAATATTTGTACATTGTTAAATGTAAATCTGTTTCAAAGGCAGTGAAAGCTCCAGAAAGCTCAAAATGTTTTCGCAGCTCAGTTTCCACTTGAGGAACATGCGACCTGTAAGAAACGGTGTTATTTAGAGTCATCCGTTCCCACAAACAAAAACTAAGGAATTTTCCATGCTGTGCAACTTTGACTCAATGCTGAAGCTGTTCTGAAATCAAAGGATGGTTATACTTTTAGAAACTCATAGATACAAACATATAAGGCTGTATGTAAGACTCAGTCTAGAAGGAAGGAAGAAAATTGTTTTGCTACTTTGGTATCTTTTCTTAAAGGAGCCCAGAATTTCAAAGCCAATAGATTCAAGTCTAAAATCTAATATTGAGATAAATCATTCCACAGAATTCTGAATCTGTTGACCAATACACAAGGGAGAACCTAATTGTGAGAACAAATCACGATGAAAGCCCTAAGTCCAGATTTACTGAATTGTTTTCTATATCTGAACAAAGAGAAGCAGCCTGCATTTGAATATTTGTTGAACGCTTTAAATGCTTGAAAATGAAGCTGCACCAAATATTTTAATTCAAACTAAAGACATATGAGATGTTGAAATGCTTACTTTTTTATAAGAAGATGACTCATGTTATGAATGCAAACATGTATAATACAGCCTTTATCCAGACTTCAAACAGAGCAGCGCTTATTCTCACTCCAGTTTCCATCATAACTATATATTCTGTTTGGTAAAGTACCTAAAAGCCGAGGGCAGGGGATTCTCAAAGGAGATAATCTTGTTTAAAGAGAAAGTTCCGGGATTACTTCTTTCTTATACTCTCTTGATGGATGGCCAAAACTAACTGTTCCTCAGACCATTTACACTCTGCAATGTTACACATATGGATAGTTCTTCACTCCATCCTCCAGTACCGTATGTTCTTTAAGGGCTGTTTGTTAAAAGACAAGATGAGATCTACAACAACATCCAACCTCTGCAAGGCAGCTGCTAAACACACGCATGTTTACCTGCAGCGTCTGAACATCACCACATTTCTTCCTGTCCGCATGCACAAGCATAAGCAAGGCTTTATTTTTCCCTTACGTATTGCTTCCAAACAAGAACAATAATGCCACTCAAACATACAGAGGAGAAAAGAAAAGTTATAGTACTTTTGGGAAACTAAGTGACAGAATGACTGGGTAGATAGATGAATGTGTGGCTGTGTGAGTGGAGGATGGATGGTATAATGAAAGAAAGAAAATGCTCCATCTCTAAAACAAACTTAATGTAACTTTAATATATCTTATATCATATGTCCTTTCTTGAAACTGCAGATGTCTAGAAACAACGAAGCAAAGAAACCTTCATCATGTGGTTTCACGCTCCATTTTTGGTGCCTTTGAGATGAAGCTGGCCAAAGCAGTAGAAATCACAGCTGTTTAGCATGTCACAGAGGAATAAGCAAGTGGAGGATCTGGTACTCACTCTTAACCAGCCAGAAGATGCAACAGTCGACACTGCTTTACTGCATGGTTACTTCAGCCCCAGCTCAACTCCCGCTGTGCAGCTCTGCATCAGAGTAGCAGTCCTCTGTGGTAATCCCACCTCTACAATCTCTCTCCTCTACTCTGCAGTGAGCAATGGGAAAAATGAAGAGAGAGAAAGAGAGAGAGAGAGATGGTAATTTAAAATAATAATAATAATAATAATACTAATAATATATATATATATATATATATTAATAATAATTAATATAAATAATATAAATAATAAAATAACTTCTGCAGATTAGCAGATTAAGGTCTCCTGTTACTGTGCCACCTGGATTTTTTGCACATTTATCCAATTCTCCAATGAACATGCTATATTGCTGTGTCCTGTATCTCACTGATAATTCAATTCAATCGGATGCACAGCACAAACCAGATGGTAGTTCAGTACTGGACTCCCCCCGGACATGTGGGGAGAGAAATGGAATGGGGATGGTCAGTAATGAGCAGGATCCAGTAGTGACAGACTCAGAAATTAAACAATACAGTGCGATGGCATGTACAGCAGCACCAGCGACATTAGTAGTGGTGCACTATGGTGATTGGTGCGGGTAAGATAAACTAAAAAAGTAAGTCTTCAGCCGTGATTTAAAGACTGAGACTGAATCGGCATCCCGTACAGAAGCAGGCAAGCTGTTCCACAATCTAGGGGCCCTGGAACTGAAAGCTCGTGCTCCAATACATTTATTTATGGAGGGACAATTAGGAGATCTTTATTCTGGGATCTAAGTGGGTGGTTAGGTGTATAGGTATTAAGCAGTTCGGTTAGGTATATTGGGGCAAGACCTTTAAGTGCCTTGTAGGTTAAGAGGAGGACCTTGAAGTCAGCCCTGTACCTAACAGGAAGCCGGAGAGTGAAGTGAGGAGAGTATGGCAGTTATCTGGATATGCGAAATGAAGTTGGCCCTATCTACATCACTACTACAAAATAAAAGCTGCTCAGTTTTTTCAGAGTTTAGTTAGAGGAAGTTATTAATCATCCAATCCCTAATATCATTGAGGTTGATGCTTTATCACATGATTTAACAGATAGGTATAGCTGAGTGTCATCAGTGTGGTAACTAACATTAAGCTTCCATATAATAGTACTTAGTGGGAGCATGTAGAGGGAGAAGAGCACTGGGCCCAACACCGACCCTTGTGGGACTCTAATATAATATATAATATAATATAATTTACATTTACGGCATCTTATCCAGAGCGACTTACATGTCCTAATTACAGGGACAGTCCCCCTGGAGCAACTCAGGGCTAAGGGTCTTGCTCAGGGGCCCAGTGGTGGTAGTGCTAGAGGTGGGATTCGAACCGGTGACCTCTTGACCCAGAGGTCCATAGGCAAGTAGCCTACCACTAGACCACCCACTAATTAACTAGTGACATAGGTGAGAGGGTGCCATAATCATCCATTTGGATGAAGTAGTAACGGTTTGTGAGATAGGAGTTGAACCATTTAAGGGCTGTTCCACTAATGCCGACAGTGGAGTGAAGCCTATTTACTAAAATGGAGTGATCCACCGTGTTGAACGCAGCACTAAGATCTAACAGAACAAGAACAGTGATGTTTCCTGCATCACTTGAGACCATTATATCATTCACCACTCTAGTTAGAGCAGTTTCTGTGCTATGGCCGTGCCAGAAGCCTGATTGGAATTTATATAAGAGGTTATGCATGTCTAGATATGACTGCAGTCTCGCAACTAGTTTTTCTAGAATCTTAGAGAGAAACGGGACATTAGAGATAGGTCTATAATTACTTGGTGAGCGAGGGTCCAAGTTAGGCTGTTTTAAATTGATTGGGGACTACACCTGAAGTCAAGGATGCGTTCATGATATCAAGTATAGGTGTTGTTAGTACTCCTAAGGGTTCCTTCAGGAGCTTGGTTGGAATGGGATCTAACCGACAGGTCGTGGACTTTGCCTTGGTTATAACCGAAATGAGCTCAGAGGCATCGATGAGATTAAAATCACTAAAATATTGTGAGGGCTGTTCTGGTAGTGGATTAATTTGAGGGCTAATAGGGCACATTTGGAGCCTAATGTTGTTAATGTTGTTAAAAACTTAAGAACCCTCTCGTTAGTAATACTACTAGATTAGATAGATTACTTATTTATTATTTATTATCTAGTATTTATAGCTCCTGTACTTACTTTCTTCCACTTTCTTTACATCTTTATATTTTTTATTTTTTTATGTATCTTTTCTATTCTTTTTACACCTGTCACTTTCATAAGAGCCCTGTAACGCCCAAATTTCCCATTCGTGGGATAATAAAAGATTACTCTACTCTACTCTACTCTACACGCTGGCCTACTATCAGTTTTGTCTGTTAGCTGAGCGAGTGTCTGAAATAAATAGCGGGTTCTGCATGTTATTTTCAATAAGTTTTGAATAGTACTCAGTGTGAGCGCTATATAGAGCTTTCTTATATTGTTTTAATTTAGCGAACCATAGAACCTGAGAGGCTTGGAGACCTGTTGTCTTCCATCTGCGTTCTAGCTTATGGCACTCCCGCTTAGCAGCCCGTGTGTGATCACTGAACCAGGGAGAGTGCCTGATAGTTCTAACCTTCTTTGTCTTAATTGGGGCGACCTGATCAAGGATCTGCCCAACTACTGTACTAACGGGTTGGACGTTTTGGGACAGGAGAGAAGAGGATTATATCGGGAGGAAGATGTTGATGATGGAGCTGGCAGGAAAGAAGAGAAGAGGAAGACCAAAGTTCTTGGTGGTTAGGGCGTCGGCCTCATGATCGGAGGATCGGGGGTTCGAACCCCTTCCCAATAGGTTGCCCTGAGGTACCCTTGAGCAAGGTACCATCCCCGTCCTGCTCCTCCCTGCGATGGGCTGGCGACCTGTCCAGGGTGTGTCCCTTGTCCTCGCCCTGTGTGCACTGTTTTGGACACCAGCACTCCCCCGCGACCCCGTTTGGGACAAGCGGCAGAAAATGGATGGATGGATGTTATATTATATACTATTATTAATGTATATTAATGTATATTGTTATTGTATTGTATATTATTATTATTATTATTATTATTACACTTATATCTTGCTACTTGTTTATTTATATATATTTATAATTTATTTAAAACGTATTTATTATCGTGTATTATTACTGTGTACTGTATATATCCATCCATCCATCCATTTTCTGCCGCTTGTCCCAGACAGGGTCGCGGGGGAGTGCTGGTGTCCAACCCAGCGCACACAGGGCGAGGACGGGGGACGCCCCCTGGACAGGTCGCCAGCCCATCGCAGGTACTGTATATATGGTCACCTAATTCTCCTTGTAGATATGTATATGTATATATATTTATATAGATAGATAGATAATTTATTATTTATTATTTAGAACTCCTGTACTTGTTCCTCTTTCCTTATATCTTTTTTCTATTCCTTTTCTGTACATCTGCCACTTTTATAAAATCCCTGTAATGCCCAAATTTCCCATTCGTGGGATAATAAAAGATTACTCTACTCTACTCTACTTTTCTTCCACTCCTCTGTTGCGGGACCTACACTGGCTCCCAGTGGTCGCTCATATCCGGTTTAAAACTCTAACTCTTGCTTACAAGGCTACTAACAGCCTTGCACCATCTTACCTGTCGGCTCTAATCAAACACCGCGTCTCTTCTTGTCCTCTCAGACCATCAAACACTGCTCGTCTTGAACCCCAACCGTTGAAAAAAAGAGGAAGACACACATCAAGACTCGTCTCAGTTCTGGCCCCTCAGTGGTGGAACAAACTCCCCCTGATGGTCAGAACTGCTGAGTCCCTTGCTGTCTTCAAACGTTGATTAAAGACCCACCTGTTCATGGAATTTCTCAGGGACTAACCCTCCCAAACCATCTACTCTCCTCCCCTGCTCCTTCTTTCCTTAAACCTCTATTCTCTTTCCTGTCCAAAAAAAAAAGTGTATATACTTGTCACAAGGGCTCTTAGTTTGTTACTTTGGTGGTAATAGCTAATCAGCAGTTACTGA
This sequence comes from Hepsetus odoe, assembly GCA_017165825.1. Classification (NCBI taxonomy): domain Eukaryota; kingdom Metazoa; phylum Chordata; class Actinopteri; order Characiformes; family Hepsetidae; genus Hepsetus; species Hepsetus odoe. The sequence continues at coordinate 15,466,686 of CM029389.1, forward strand.
TCTGAGCTGGTTACCAAGATGATGATGTAATGTGGAAATAAAGCTTTGTTAAAAAGTCACTCTGGATAAGGGCGTTTGCTAAATGCCGTAAATGTAAATGTAAAGAGGAGGTTTATAAGAAAAAGTTTATAGAAAAAGTGTTAGAAGCACATAATCCTTGACTGAAAATTGTCTAAATTAAACATTGTGTGTGTTTGTGTGTGTGTGTGTGTGTATACAGCAGGTTAAGAATATACTCCATTCAATTTTTTACATCTTTGTTATGTTGCAGTATACTAAAATGTATTAAAAAAATAAATATATTACATTTCACATCAGTATTAATAATTTTTTATTTAACTTCGCGGGGCAGCTGTGGCCTAGTGGTTAGGGTGTTGGCCGCTTGATCGATGGTTCGAACCCCTTCCCAGTAGGTTGGCCTGAGGTACCCTTGAGCAAGGTGCCGTCCCCGTCGCGTTCCTCCCTGTGATGGGTTGGCGACCTGTCCAGGGATTGTTTCCCCATCCTTCGCCAGCACTCCCCTTTAACTTTGTTAAAGGGGCCATTTGTTATGCATGGTTTATCATAATCAGGAGCAGCAGCAATATAACAATGAACGCCGTCAGAACTGGTCCCAGAACATATCTACTCCTCCTTTGAGCAGCATCGCACGAGTGACATACTGAAAAAAGAGAAGTTATTTCATTAAAGTTTCTCAGAAATGCACACATAACAGCCAGAACAGCAGATTTTGTACCGTGCCTTCAGATTTTCTTCATGTTTATCCAATTAACCTATTAACGTGCTGGACTGCTGGGAAGGAATATTTGTCTACTATGTTTGTGTAGAAGAGCTTTAATTTTGTCACGGGGCGGTGTTGAGGACTGGACGCCAACGCAGAGCCGAGGGCTTCGTACTGGACTTTAATGACGGATAAAGTGCACAGAACTCAAACTAAACGTAACAAACATAACAAATGTAAAACAAAACCCGAGTAAATTCACAGTGCGCACACAGGATGACCAGCACCCTGCTCTGGTTCACTGGGGCTTATAACCCCAGCCCCAATGAGACACACCTGGCACCCAAGCTCAGGTGTGCACAATCAGAGCAGGGCGCCCTCTACTGGCACAGGACCGTTACAAATTTTTCACATATGAAGAGCACAAGCCATCCCATTTAGATGCCTCTGGGAATAGATTTGCACCAGAGGGGTCCAATGACTTCTATCTTTAATTTGTTTGTATGATTTCATATCACTGCAATAGTCTTTATGGAAAAAGAAATAAGAGGTGTGAAAAACAAATGAGAAGTTTATGTTCTTCGAGGGCTGCTTGCAATTTCTGCATCACTGGCTGGCTGTACAACACGAATGAAGGAGCGAAAATCATCCCAGTTCATTCCTTACCTGGTAGGGGGTGAAGTGTTATTTCCTTAATGAACTGTTGAGACAGAACCTCCAGAATCATCTCAACAACAACGTGCTGGGTAGTGTTGAGGTCAATAGTTAGGTTACTCTGTACATTATAGCAGTCTGAAGCGTCTGCCTCTGTAGTCGTAATGCTTTGTCCCATTGGATGCTTCCAAGACACTGTAGGCTCAGGGTAGCCTTGAGATGAGGACAGGATCACAGTCACATTGTCCCAGGTATAGTGAACCGCCATTTTGGGCTCTTCGTACGGCGCTAGGATGGGAGAAAAAGATTCATTACATTTACATTTACATTTATGGCATTTAGCAGACGCTCTTATCCAGAGCGACTTACATGTTCTAATTCATCAAGCATCCACTTCCCAATTAAGAAGTACTTGATTAAGCAAGGTGAAGTCTGATGCTGCAATAGTTCAGTTTCATTTTTTCTCATTAATCTACATTCTGCACGGACAGCTTGACATTTTTGTACATTAATGAAAAAGAAATAGAAGAAGTGTGTGTTTTTTTTTTTTTTATTTTACTGCAAAATTGCTTCTGAACACAAACCTCAAACCTGAAGGAAAATCAAGTTATAAAGTTACAAATTTAGCACATAAAAGGTTTTTTATTTTATTTCACTAGGTTCTTTAATTCATCCCGGATGCACAAGATTCACTAATCAACAATGAAGGGCAAACATTAAAGTGAAAGTGAAAGTGACCACCCTTGTCATTGTGAAACGCAGCACAGCACAATGCAACGGAATTCAACTTCTGCGTTTCACCCACACACACACGTGCAGCAGGGGACAGCTATTGAAAGCACCCGGGGAGCAGTGACAGGGACGGTACCTTGCTCAAGGGTACCTCAGGGCAACCTACTACATTTTCTTTTCTTTAAAGGGCATACAAGGTTTATATAATTTTAGCAAACAGTAGTTTAACTCTCTGTTTTAATATTTATGCTAAGCTCTGAAGGATTTGGTGCTTTTATAAGAAGCACAGGGTTCTTTTAAATATATCAGTTTTAATGGGTAAATAGGTAAAGGCTGTTTAAGGGAAAAGGGGCTAGAAAGTAGAATTTGTCGATGGAGGGGTTCAGACTTTCTCATTGCATGTAAGAGAGCAACCAACTGAAATGCCTTGCAGTCGCTTTTGCATAAATTTGCAAAGGCTGTTAAATTTGAACGGACCAGTGAGGCATCAGTTGTGCTGCATATAAAAGCTGGGCTGCATCTTTGTCCTGATCCGTAGCTCTTGGCTTCTTTAATATACTGACAGAGCCAACTGGCATGCGCTCCCATTTCACTGTTTTAATACTGTTTTAATATATTAAACTGTTTTAATATATTACACCACACGTGTGTCAGAACTTCAGTGAAAAAAAGAAAACACATGAAAAATGGCCCACGTTAGACTGAGCAGAGATCCAACTTTGCTGCCTTTTCATAAAAATAAATAAAATGTCAAAGTCAAGAATTCTTCCACTGCTTCTGACACTATGTCCAACCCTCCTTTGAATCACCAGCTCTGGTTCTGAGGTTCTTCTGTAAAGGATCTCATCTGGTACCCATATCAGTCTTCACTGAGTGTTGGCCATTAACATGTTTGCTCAGTGAATTGTCAGAGTTGATCAGAGAAGCTTTTAAAGATTTGTTTTCAGATGATTATAACATTATTATGCCACCGCTGTCAGCGGTACCCTTGCCAGTACCTCATTGCATCCTACTGGTTTGGGATTCGAACCCATTATCCTGGTACCTAGTCCCTAAAGATCAGTGCTGCCACAGTGAATGAGCAGAATGGAATAGGTCAAATAATATGCACCATAAAAGGAAGCTGGAAAGATGAAAGTGAAAGTGAAAAAGTGAAAGTGACAACCCTTGTCTTTGCAAGGTCACAGCACAGCACACGTGTGTAGATGGAAGGGCCTAATGAAGTGTCAGTGTGTGTGTGGGTGAATGCACACGAGTAATTGTAATTATAAATACATTACAAATACATTACCCCCTGCCGCTGCCATTCGTCAATCCCCCTCTACCCCATGCATCACCGGTCACATGGTCACTGTTGAATTGGGTGGTGAACCATTCTCAGCACAGCCTTTTCCCACTGCTGGGTGAGAGTGATCCACCTCCCATAAATATCCAGCCCAGTAAAAAGACCTGTTTACCTTTAATCCCTTACCTGCCACTATCAGCTGCTCCGTGTTCCTCGCACCTCCACTTTCGATGGTGATGATGCAGGTCAAGTCAAGTCAAGTCAAGTAGGATTTTATTGTCATTTCAGCCATATACACAGTACACAGTGAAACGAAATAACGTTCCTCCAGGACCCTGGTGCTACACACAAGACAAGACACAACACAAGACACAAGACAACATAAGACACAACACGGGGCAACAAGTGCGGACAAGACAGACAACAGCAGACGGCACGACAGACAGTACATTCATCCGTGGAAGGCTGCAGTGTTGTGGAACAAAGCAGCCCAGGCACATTATGGTGTAGCAGTGTGGTGGAGCGGTGTTACTGTATTTAAAGTGCAAGAGTGCAACACGAGATAAATAAATAAATACAGAATGAAAAGTGGAGGAAGTGGTGGGTGAAGTGGTGGGTTTAAGAGTTCAAGCTATTGGTGGGTTTTAAGAGTCCATGATATTGGTGGTTCCAGAGTTCAACAGTCTGATGGCCAGGGGGAAGAAACTATTTCCCATCCTGGAAGTGGAGGCCCGTATGCTGCGGAACCTTTTCCCGGATGGCAGGAGGGAGAAGAGAGTGTGGGAAGGGTGGGAGGGATCATCCACAATGCTGGTTGCTTTGCGGATGCAGCGAGCGGTGAAAATTACCTGTACAGAGGGCAGAGAGACCCCGATGATCTTCTCAGCTGTTCTCACTACCCGTTGTAGGGACTTGCGGTCTAAGACGTTGCAGTTCCCGTACCAGGCAGTAATGCAGCCGCTCAGGATGCTCTCGATGGTTCCTCTGTAGAAGATGGTGAGGATGGAAGGTGGGAGATGGGCTTTCCTCAGTCTGCGCAGGAAGTAGAGGCGCTGCTGGGCTTTCTTTGTGATGGAGCTGGTGTTGAGGGACCACGTGAGGTTGTCGGTGATGTGAACACCAAGAAACTTGGTGCTCTGGACCAACTCCACAGGTGAGGTGTTGATGATAAGTGGAGTGTAGTCCCGACGTGGTCTCCTGAAGTCAACAACCATCTCTTTAGTCTTGTCGATGTTCAGAGACAGGTTGTTGGTTCTGCACCAGTCCGTCAGCTCTTGTATCTCCTCTCTGTAAGCTGCCTCGTCTCCACCGCTGATCAGACCCACCACGGTTGTATCATCAGCGAATTTGATGATGTGGTTCGAGCTGTGCTTGGCTGCACAGTCGTGGGTCATCAGTGTGAACAGCAGTGGGCTGAGCACACAGCCCTGGGGGGCTCCTGTGCTCAGTGTGATGGTGTTGGAGGTGCTGCTACTGATCCTGACTGACTGGGGTCTCCCAGTCAGGAAGTCCAGGATCCAGTTACAGAGGGAGGTGTTCAGGCCCAGCAGCCTCAGCTTCTCACTCAGGTGCTGAGGGATGATGGTGTTGAATGCTGAACTGTAGTCGATGAACAGCATTCTGACGTAACTGTCCTTTCTGTCAAGATGAGAAAGGGCCAGATGGAGGGTGGTGGAGATTGCATCGTCCGTTGAATGGTTGGGACGATACGCAAACTGCAGGGGGTCTAGTGAGGAGGGGATCTGGGACTTGATGTGCCTCATGACCAGCTTCTCGAAGCACTTCATGATGATGGGTGTGAGTGCGACGGGACGATAGTCGTTGAGGCAGGAGATGGATGGTTTCTTAGGCACTGGAATGATGCTGGTGGTCTTGAAGCACCTTGGAACAGGTGTACTCTCCATGATGGTGCGGCTGGACGTCGTACAACATGAGTTTTGCATTGCCCTTGAGAACTTACTCCTTGGACAGCTCCGTCCGTCCCCTGTAGGACTCGCCCTGTCTCTCCAGCTGATCTCTGCCAAGATAAAAGCTGTGGACCACTGTGTCGCCATGCTGCCAGTTTATGATGACATTGGCAAGATTGAGACCGTGAGTCACGTCGAAGAAGCAACTAAAAGTAGTGTTACCTCCCGGAGCGACCACAACTCCCTCTTTCGGTGGTCAACATTACTAAATGATTAGTGTTCAGATACAGATGTTCATGAAAGTAGCACACTGTGATGCAAATGTGAGGAGACTTTCACACCTTTCCCCTGCATGTCCTCTCTCTCCACATCCATAAACCTCCTCTTTGTCCCTCCTCTTCTCCTCTTTCTTGAAAGCTCCAACCTCAGCATCCTTCTCCAGATAAACTCCTCATCTCATGATCATTTAATTCACTTTATTATATTTTTATTATTTATATATTATATTAAGAACGCTTATCCTACCAGTCAATATGATCCATAGTGTACATTTCAACATAAAGAGAAACATTTTATGATTTATATGTTCTTTGCAGCTAGGAGGAGAAAAAGAAATGATTTGTCATTAATACACTTTAACCATTAACGAGCCACTTTAATAAGCAGCGCCATTGTGCTGTCAATATTAGTCATTTCTGTAAAGTGGTTTTCATCTGAACCAGGCTTAGTAGACCTGTGGATTCTCAGAGGACTGAGACTACTGATCTGAACACCATGTTGGTGAATGGGAAGCTGGCATGAAACACACAATTCCAGTTGCTGTAATTTTGGTGGAGACACTGGGGCATCTGGTGCTTAATCTCCAGTATGAAGTTTCACTTCACTTTTTTAGTTCCACACAAGTGAGAGCACACGTGAGAGCAGTTACAATCCTTTATAAATTCTTTTATAAGTTTCATCCACCATCTGATGGCCATAACTGAGGTCCTTTCTTGTGAAGAAGGACTTTATATATTTCACCGCGATCCCTCCTCAGCATCCTGTGCCCATGTGGTTATAACTCATGGTTCAAAGGAAGCGTTTATACAAAAAAGCAAGTTGCATTATATTAATTATTATTTATTATAATTATTATTGTTCAATAGAAATGCATCAGAATGATGAATCATATTAGAGTTATTAAAGGCTTACAATGTTAAAGTGACTTTAAGGCGCTGGGTCCTACCTCCTTGCTCTCCACAAAAGAAGTGAAAGAAGGAAGCTTTCGCTTTATATTGGTTGTTGTTCTGCGGTCAGCCTGCAGGGGGCACTAGTCATCCTATTCAACACGAGGGGCGCTAGTCATCCTATTCAACACTAGGGGGCGCTAGTCATCCTAGTCAACACGAGGGGCGCTAGTCATCCTATTCAACACTAGGGGGCGCTAGTCACCCTGTTCAACACTAGGGGTGCTAGTCATCCTGTTCAACACTAGGGGGCGCTAGTCACCCTGTTCAACACTAGGGGCGCTAGTCATCCTGTTCAACACGGGGTGCTAGTCATCCTGTTCAACACTAGGGGGCGCTAGTCATCCTGTTCAACACTAGAGGGCGCTAGTCATCCTGTTCAACACTAGAGGGCGCTAGTCATCCTGTTCAACACTAGAGGGCGCTAGTCATCCTGTTCAACACTAGAGGGCGGTGTTCGCGCGAAGCCGAATCCGTAGAAGAAGAAGAGAAACACCGAGGGAGGATCGGAAACCAAACACGGCTTCTGTTTGAGAATAGTTTGGTCTTTTTTTGGGCTTTAAGGTATGAAAATCTGGTCTTTTGTACTTTAACAATGTGGACTCTTCGGTTAGGGTTATTTGGGGGTTTCGTTGGTTAATATTTCCTCTTTTCGGCGCTGAGAGCTGCTGAGGGAGGCTGTGGGGCCCGAGTGGAACTAAAACTGAGACCTTTAGAGTCAAAACGCAGAGATGTTTCTGTGAATGTGGTGTTTTGGCTGCTGTGGGTTCAGTCTGGGAGTCTGGGAGTCTGGGAGTCTTTATCACTGGGAGAATACAGCAGGTCAGGTAGGTTGAGGCTTTTAGGGGGCTTTAAGGTAAGGTTCGGAGATTCAGAAATTTAAAATTCAAAATACAGAGAATTCATAAAAGTAAAGATGTGTGAGCATATTAAAAAAAATAGAGATGTGTATCCTAGAACTTTAAAAAAAAAAAAGTTTTCAAGAAAAGTAGATATATTTTATTGAGGATTTTTACATCCAAATAATATTTAGAAAGAAAGACTGAGATTTTATAGCAGAATATAACTTTTTTTTTATCCTACACTGGGAAAACTTAAGTGAAACTGCCAAAAATATAGTTTGTATGCAGTGAGGACAGACCTGCTTAAATCAAGAACTATGTACAAAAAAAAGTAAACTCAAAATATTTAGTTTGTTGATAAAATTGAGCCAAAGAGCAGCTCTGCACGATACGAGTTTGTTAATAAAAAAAACTTTTTCCTGTAGCTTTTCTGTCTTTGCACCATCTTCACATTACGGGCGCAATGAAGAATCATAATCGTCATTAACAGTTTATTTCACTGTGCTTGTACCGCCTAAGACATCCGTCTTGTTATTAGTTCCACTCTTCACAGGTTGTGACTTTCTGTCCCCAAAACAGTACTTTACTTGAAATGGACCAGTTCCAACCTCCGCTCCTTAAAAATGGTTTTATAACTGCACAGAAAATTCTTTTACAACAGTCTTTTACAGTGTTTACATACTATATCAAACTTTAAGAAGAAAAAAGTAGATTTTTCTCTCTAATGAAGACTATTTTCCTTACTGTGGTGCTTCAGTCTTTAAAAAGAGCAAGAAACAGCAAAGAATGAAATAAATATTGGAACCAGGAGGATGTAGTGACGTGTGTGATTGAACTGCAGAGTTTCTGATGTTCTGTAATTTGCCTTCCAGGAGCCTCTCATCATGGCGCTGAAGTCGGGAGAAGAGCGCTTAAAAGAGATGGAGGCGGAGATGGCGCTGTGAGTATCGCATCACTTTCATCCTCTTCAGATGTTTCACTTCAGAGTGTTTTTAAGATTACGGCTGCTCGAGCGTTGGTTTGTGTACAGGAACGTGTAGCAGTGCTGTCCAGCAGAAGATTTTTTCTTGAGCTTTTTTTTTTTGTTGATTATCTTGTGAAGGTTTGAGCAGGAGGTTCTGGGAGGACCTGTGGCCGTTTCTGCAGGAGGTCCTACTGTAGTGGAAGCTGTTCCAGTGGCTTTGGCTGTACCAGCTGTGCCCACTGTACCCATGGTCCGGCCCATCATCGGCACAAACACTTACCAGCAGGTACTTAAACGCACGGCGCACTTGTAGCTAAAACACCTGGTGTTAGAATAGCAGCTAATACTGTTGGACTCATTTGGGACAAATATGTCCATTTCTGTTTGTATAACTGCTTCAGTCCTGGGACAAACTGAGCAGACAACTGATTGGGTTTGTTCTTCTCGCTTCACTGCTGCAGAGACTTTACTTAATAGCCACCATGTTGAATTCACCTGCGGGAAAGGAAGTGACTGTCTGTAAAGTCTATATTCTTTGTCTTATTTAACTTTAAGTGTCTGTCTGCCCCCTAGAGACAACACTGGTGTAAACAACACAGTATGTCTGACAGTCAGACACCAACACTCCCCGAGAGCTGACAGTCAGCTTGATCTGCCCTTATAAATATTGATACACAGAGCCAAATCGAACTGAAACTATTTGTTTTATTCATAATTAAAGGTTCAAGTATATTTGCACTCAAATGTCCTGCATATATTTAGTGTATCAAACTATGTATCAATTATAGTTTGTGTCCAGATTGTGTGCGTGCATACAGACCTTTCTTTTGCATAATAAATAAGAACTTATGTATCTTTGCAGAAAGTTATTTTCTTTATCCTTCTTTTTAGGTCCAACAGAGTTTGGAGGCTAGAGCGGCTACACTGGTTGGTCCTCCTCCTGCATTTGTTGGTCCAGGTAGGACAAGTTAGTAACGAAGCGTTGTGGTGATCTTTTGGGTCATGGTGAGAAAATATACCGATTGTAAAAATCTTTTTTCTGTGTGCTGTGCCTGCAGTCCGAGCTCCACCAATGATGCGCCCTGCGTTTGTGCCCCACATTCTACAGAGACCAGGTAACGGAGCAGCAGCGCTCATGAACGTCCACCATAAACATGAATTAAACTTTGATTCTCAATTAAAAATGAAGCGAAACTTCAATCCAGTCATTTACGTGGACCGTGTATAACTTGAATCGGTAAGAGATTTGGTGAAATGAATCCTTTTGAACGTGTCTAGTTGGCTGGAAGAATTCACAGGAATTAAGAAACTATAGACGTCAGTTGGTAAACAAGGCTACTAGACCAATTGAAAAAAGAGTCTTTTTCTAAGCTTAAACCACACAATCTTTTCTTTTTAAGGGGGCCAAAGAATGCCAATGATGCGCGGCCCTCCTCCTCAAGGTATGATGGCACCTCCTCTGCCCCGACCCCCTCCACCTCCACCTATGATGATGGCCCCCCCGATGTCAGGTCCCCCTCAGCACCCAATGGGCCCGATTGGACCGCCTGTGGGACCCATGAACTCAATTTCAGCTGTAAGTACTGATTTAATTATTACAGGACAGTAAGTCCTGCCGTGTGATTGGCTGAGAGGTTTTCTTTTACCGCTAACTCATCATCTGACTTTTTTTTGTTGTTGTTCATTCCACTGAGTTCAGTACTGTTTGAAAACGTATTCTTCAGCAGGTTGACGCAATGAGCCCAATGGTATCGGCAGCACCCCGATCAGCGACACAGGCCCCTCCGAAAGCTACCCCCAGTATTATACAGGCAGCTCCCACGGTCTATACAGCGCCTCCGGCCCCTAAGAGACCAGATCTTAGAGCACAAAGACAAGCTCGCATGGTAAAAGCTCCTCACACTTTTACCCCTCAAAACAACCTTCCCTGAACGCTGAAATATTTTTTACTCAAATGACTGATATCTGGCTGCCTGTTTTTGTTTTAACTTCCTGTTGGCAGTGGATTCATTCTCTTTGTTATTCCTGTCCCAGGAGGAACTGGCTGCTTCAGTGGCCGAACAGCAGGCGGCTGTGTTGGCAGCCGGGCTCCTGGACGCCAAGAAGGACAGCGCCGCAGAGGAGAGCGTCATCGGGCCGAGCAAGCCTGAGCCGGAGCCCGTTCACACAGAGGTACTAAACGTTAGTCCTGTTCTAAAGTGCAGGAGTTCAGAGTAGCTCAGTCACTGAGTCGACACGCGTTGGTTGCGATGACGTGTTCGCACTTCATCATTCTTAAATGGCTTTTTTAACTTTTTTTTTTTTTTAAAGCTGATTTCCCAGCTGGTGAATAAGTTTAGCCGTTGAGTTAAAGCATTCTGGAAGAGAAATAAAAATCCATTCAGGGAGCCACTTACTAAAGCATAATAATAAAACAAAACGCTTATAAATGTATAATAAATTCTGCTATTCTGAATTCTGAAAACCCATTAACTGTTGGGCACTTTGTTGCCATATCTTAAAATTGAAAGTAAGTTTAAGCAGTTTTCCTGATTAGTTTTGCCCTCTTTCGAATGCAGACGAGTTTTGGTTTAAAACCTTCCATCTTTTTTCCCACCTTCTCAAATTTCAGCCATGAAGCTTTGAATATATAAAACTGTTACCTTCTTTTTATAGTTCTTTATTGACAATCAGCACTACTTTAACACTAAACGATCGCAGTGTACCAAACGTTTGATCTTTCTCATTGCTTCCTTCTGTTGTAACGTTTTGGGTATTTTTTTTATTTATTTATTTGTCATTATTTTCATGTTCAGCCAGCAGATGGTAACACAGAGGATAAGAAAAAAGGGAAACAGGAGAAGGTTAGGAAGTGCATCCGAACCGCAGCAGGCATCTCTTGGGAAGACCAAAGCTTATCAGAGTGGGATACAGGTATGTCATTTTGTACAGTGCCGAATAGCTTAGGTTCTTGACCATGATTGAATGGTTGTGGGTTCCAGTCCCGAGCTGAGGTACTGGCCCCAACACTGCTCCCCGAGTGCTGGATGTGTGACTGCCTGAGGATGGGTTGAATGACTTGGATGGGTTAAATGCAGAGAAGCATTTTGTTGTTGGGCACCTAATGCATGGTGTTATAATAATAAAGAAATAGAGATATCTCATCAAATAAATTTTAACGAGCGTTTCTTAATATCTCCCCCCCCCATTCAGACGACTTCAGGATATTCTGTGGAGATCTGGGCAACGAGGTGAATGATGACATCCTTGCGAGAGCATTCAGCCGATACCCATCCTTCCTGAAAGCCAAAGTGGTGCGGGACAAGCGCACTGGGAAAACCAAGGGTTACGGCTTTGTCAGCTTTAAAGACCCCAATGATTACGTCCGTGCCATGAGGGAGATGAACGGTGAGTGTAACCATCTGTTTCCCCTGAGATGTTCTTGATGTTTAGGAAAGTTCTTCTTTCCTAGTAAAAACATTGTCTTTGTGTATTTCCAGGGAAGTATGTGGGCAGCAGGCCTATTAAATTGCGAAAGAGCACATGGAAAGACAGAAACATGGAGGTTGTACGCAAGAAGCAGAAGGAGAAGAAGAAGCTTGGGCTTAGATAAGCTCAGAACTGAAACTGCAGCCTCAGGTGTGGAACTACTGGGAGGAATGAAAGACTTTTACAGTAACAGTCATGGTGGCAGGAGGAGGAGTGGATCAGTAACACTACTTCATCTGCGTTACCGCTGACAGGATTCGCCATCGCCCTTGCATTTCATCAGCATCTGGCCTGACTCATTAGAAAGCACCGGTACCACCTCCTTTTTATCATCTGTCCTGCACAAGAACTTGATGCTGACTGAAATGCGAGAACAGTTTGTAGATACAGGAGGAATGAACTGGATGTTTTGGTTTGTCCTCGTTCACATTAGTAGAGTCTTTTTGTTCTGCGTAAAGGAAGTAAACAATGTCAATAAACTCAACCCTGTATTTTACATGCCTCCATGATTATTATTATTATTATTTTTTTTTTGGATTACGTGACTCCACCATTGTAGGGCCACTCCAACAGGAAGTGTCAAGCGCTTGTTTCTAGAGAAACAGTGACATAGTCATGAAGCTGAAAACCTTTTTGAAAGACTGCAGTTACGAGATTCGAGAGATACGAGTTTTAAAGGAGGCAGTGTGCAAAGAAACCTGTTTCGGTCTTAAATAGTGGAGTATAACATTAATAGTGACTGGACAGTGAACCGCCACAGATCAAAGTTGACATCTTGATTGGATTGTGCAGAAAAAGGGGTCGAGACAGTCTAGTGTTCAGGGACAAGGGCCCAGGATTGGAAGGTCATAGCCAGCAGGTTGTCCTGAGGTACCCTTCAGGAAGATACCGTCCCCATCACTGCTACCCAGGCGCTGGATATGGCTGCCCACTGCTACAATGAATGTATGGGTTAAATGCAGAGGATGCATTTTGTTGTGGATCACTTTCAATAAATTCGGCCTTTAAAGGGTGTGGGAAGCAGAAGATCCCTTGAGGTTCAGGTCACCCAGCACTTCTCCCTGGATGCCCACTTTAGTGAACGTAATCTACTGGACCAGGACTCCAGCCACAGGTTTCTGATCAAAGGACCTAGTCCTCAAACATCAGACCAGGGTGTTCACTTCCGGTGTGTTTGGCCGAGTTAAAAGCAGAGCGCGAGCTCACTGATGTCACGTTTGGGCAGCTGTTCCTAACCTTGTCCACCAGGTGGCGCTTCAGCACTGGGTTTCAGCGCGTTCCTCGGGTTCCTCCACTAAACTCGTCCCTAGCAGCTCAGAAAAATGACACATATGTGAGAGACAAACCACTCGGAGGTTTCGGTCCCGCTCAGGCAGCTCGCACGCAGAAGGTCTGCTTTAACAAAGCCTCGTTTCCTAATTTCCGAGAGCAGCAGGCTCGGCACCATGTAAGGATCCGCTCAGGACCACGTTCAGGACCACCGGAGGGTTTTCAGCCAATCCAGGATGCGGAGGAGCGGGACAGGTGGGCTGGAGCGCCTCTTTCAATTCACCCTTCGCATTTTCTTTCTCTCTCTCTCCCCTCCGGGCTCAAATTCCTCTTTTTCCACCTTTTCTTTTCGTGCGTTTGACTTTAGTTTTATTTGCATCCTGCGATGACGTCACGTCGGTCAGTTAACGCCGAGGTTTTGTTTGCTAACTTTTAAACCCCAGAAACTAGGCGGTATTCCGCCAACAGGAGGGGGTTTAAACACGTAATGAATTGAAGAAATGTCCCAAAAGTGTCCCATAAGCGCAGCACGCCTTGCTCGGTACCGTACCTCACAGAAATCAGGGCTAATCGCGCCGCTAACGTTTCTCCAGCACCCGATTCTGCTAACAGCGCCAGAAAAACGAGCCTTCCAGGTCTGAAAAGCTCGGCTCGACGTCCTAAAGTGATTTTTTTCCCAACATGAACACGAGAAGAACGAAAGAACGCTGTTCGGAGAGGCTGGGCTTGGTTTGAGCGACCCCTGCTTTGGGTTCGGGCGGCGCTGTTGCCCAACGAGCGGAGTGTCCGAACGAATCGGTTCCTCTGAACCGGATCTTTCCAGTCAGGTTGTGGAACATTAGTACCTTCTTAATGAATCGGAGCCGAATCGAGCAGTAGAGTAACTATCACTCAAATTATGAATCAGAAAAAACTGAAGAAAAAAATATTACTTCTTCTTTCGGCTGCTCCCGTTTAGGGGTCGCCGCAGCGGATCAACTGTCTCCATTTCTTCCTGTCCTCTGCATCTTCCTCCTTCAAACCGACCACCTGCAGGTCCTCTCTCACCACGTCACGTCCATAAACCTCCTCTTTGGTTTTCTCTTTTCTTCTTCTCTTCCCTGGCAGCTCCATCTTCAACATCCTCCTCTCGATATACTCATCGTCTCTCCTCTGGACACGTCCAAACCAACACAACCTTGGATCACTTTGTCTCCAAAACATCTAACCTGATCTGTCCCTCTAATACACTCATTTCTAATCCTGTCCATCCTCGTCACACCCAACGAACATCTCAGCATCCTTAACTCTGACACCTCCAGCTCCGCCTCCTGTCTTTTCATCAGCACCACCGTCTCCAACCCGTATAGCATAGCTGGTCTCACTACCATCCTGTAAACTTTCCCTTTCACTCTCGCTGGTACCGGTCTGTCACAAATCCCTCCAGCCACTCTTCTCCTCCACCCATTCCAACCTGCAGGAAAAAGATGTTTATGATGTAAAATTATATATATATATATATATATATATATGAGAAATGATTTGTGTAGATTTGGAAAGTTTTGTGTTTTGCAGCTTTTAAAAATTTACTTTCGGCACAAATCCGATTACGTCGAGGCCGAAATCTGTTGCCTTGTCGTTTGTGTTGCCGCTTCATTCGGTAACGCAGTAAGAAGCAAGATTTTCCATCACGATTCGATGCGAGCGTGCACACGATTGGTTAAAATCAGTGTGAATAATATAGACAATGCTGTGCAGAAGTCTTGACCCCCTCATTTCTTCATATTTTGAGATCCAGACTCTCTTGTATTTTAGTGTGTCATTGAGGAACAGTTCTCCAGGCTTCCTGAAGAACAGTGTTTTTGGCTCTCACTTTCAGTCCAGCGCTTGAGCAGTTTCAGAAGCAGTGTGGGATCATCTCCACAGAGAACAACAAACGGCAGATGATGTCCAAAAAGAAGAGCTTTGGGATGTCCTTCAAGAAGCCTGGAGACATGTAATTTCTTTAAGTCTTCTTCAGGAACAAGAAATCACTTCTAAGAGAGCAGCAGTGTCCTAGTGTTCAGGGACTCCCCAGGATTGGGAGGTCATGGGTTCGAATCTCAGACCAGTAGGTTGCCCTGAGGTTCCCTTGAGCAAGGTACCGTCTCTGTCACTGCTCCCTGGGCGCTTTAAATAGCTGCCCCCTGCTGCACGGCGCGTGTGGGTTAAAAACACAGGATTCATTTCGTTCTGGTTCACTGTGTGTTTGCGATGGCAGTCACTTTCACTTTCACTGTGTTGAAGAATTCTGATTTTCCCTTCGTGTTTTCAGCTTGTGTTGTACATTTGTACATTTTGCAATAAATCACCGCACTACATATGAAGAAACGAGCGGCAGCTCCTGCTCAGTGTTGTATTGTTGCCTGTCGTGTTACATTTCTCGCTATGAAACTGAAGCACCAAGTTAAAGGATGTAATGTGACTCTCCTTTTAATAAACCAGCTAAACAGATCGTGTTTAGGGGAAGGAAAAAGGAAAGTGACTATTCTTGTCATTGTGAAACACGAAGTGAACCACAACGGAATTACGCCTCTGCATTTCACCCACGCACAAACACGTGCAGCAGGGGGCAGCTATTGAAAGCGCCCGGGGAGCAGTGACGGGGACAGTACCTTGCTCAAGGGTACCTCAGGGCAAGATCTCGGTATGGGTAATGTCCGAAACCTGCTTTTTTCGAGCGCTGCTGTCCAGGAAAACAGAAATAGGCGCACTCCTTCATCTCTCCGTCTGACCTAACGTTGCAGCACATTTACAGCTTTAGGAAAAAGATGTGAAGAAAGGTCAGAAATCAAAATCTGTCACTAATTATCGTGTGTGTGTGTGTGTGTGTGTGAGAGAGTGTCAGCTTAATAAAAAAACTGCAATACAAGCAAATAATTCCCAGCATGGTCCAGTTTTCCCCTTTAAGACTAATGCTCAGCTGCTCTGTTTAATCTGAATTTCCAGCAAAATGATGTGTTTATAAATTTGGAGGAAGGAAGGAATGAACGAGTCTTCGAATCACTTCGAGGGAATCGGTTCGCACCGAATCTTCCCATCCCTCTGCCTCGTGCTGGAGAGGCGCGCGATCTCTTTTGTCCACCCGGGCGCCTCAAGTGGAACATCTCACTCTGCAGGGAAGAGGGGGGGGTGGGGTTGGGAATACCTAGCAATCCCACATCCAGCGATCAATCGTCCGAACCTGACCGATTCCGCGATTGATTTTATAGAGTGAATCATTCTGCGTTGTATTCGCCGCGGTCCGTTTATGACGAGCGAGCTGGGACGAGCCCGCCTCCCCCTTTTCGAACGTTCTTATGGAGCCGCCCAAAGAATCGCAGGCTCGCTCCTGATTGGCTACAGCGTCTGGCTGGCGAAGATGTGATCGCACACATGGGCTCAAACACACGCGGCGGCTCATCCGGAGGGTGTCCCAAAGCGAGCAACGACCCCCATCTGCTGGAGCTGCTGGTCATCACGCTGTGTTGAACCCTCGGAGCAGCGTGTGCTCTCTCTCTCTTTCTCTTTCTCTCTCCACCTCCACCTCCTACTCCTCCTCCCTCTCTTTCTGAGGCGCCTCTCTGATCAGCAGTTGCCATTCAGCCTCGGACCCTCTGCTGCGGAGATGATCCCTCCAGTCCAAGGCCCCCCGTCCGACAGAAGGATCATATGAGGGAGGAGGTGCTTTGATCGGTGTGTCTGAAGACCAGGGAGCCTGAAGATTTGAAAGTGAGGGGTCCCACTCAGACCCCAGTCCCCTGATCTGGATCTCGGAATGGTGGTGAGTTCACGCCGGCCTGCCATCTTCGACGCCTTTTGGTGCGTGTCCGTGAGACCAGCTCTCAGGCTGGGCGGCTGATTTTTGGGGGCATTTGAGCTTAAATGCTATTGTCCTTCTGGGAGGACGAAGGCGAGGCAGGTCTCCTGTTTGTGCCCCTCCCTTCACACACATGCAGCGAGTGTATTGTTCACCCGCCGGCTCCCTGCAAAAAACGAGAAGAAACCAGACACCTCTGTTGATCACTTTCAATTTTTGGCCGTTTGGGCAGACTCTCATCCAGAGCGACTTCCGTTCCCTAATTACAGGAGCAGCTCGGGGTTAAGGGTCTTGCTCGGGAATGGTCATAGTGCTGGATTTGAACCTGTGACCTCCTGGTTCCGCAGACACCACAGTGATCTGATACTTTCACCTTTTAATTCTGTGCCATGATCACGCTCTGCACCTTTTGATAGCCATAGGATTTTTGCAGACAGTAGTCTCTTTCGTCTCATTTGAAGATGTCTGAGGTTTTTGATGTTGGGTCCACGTCCCATCATCCACGCCCATTGTTTGTGATGCTCTGATAAGAGCAGACATCTGTAGTAGTAACAAAGGCGCTGGCCACTCCTAACCCACATAGTGAGAGCATCGACGTTCACTGTGTCTGCCCCTGCCGGAGACACTGCTAGATGAGAGAAGAAGGAGGGACAGCTGGTCCGATAGAAGCAGATAAACACAAAATCTGCATCCAATGTTGTGATTCGGTGTAAATAAGCAGCCTGTGTTTCAGCGTGTGCGCCGAAAAAACGATTCTAACTTTTCTCTAAAGTGTAGGTTCATAAGTAGGTTCATCTCCGCCTCCTAGATCATAGCGTTGTCCATGATAAACTCATGTCAGGAGATGTGCAACGTTTGCTCTGGTCACGTCAGGATTAGCTCTGATGTTTGAGTAACGTTACTGACCCATTCGCTTCAGCCAGCGCTGCCGAGCGATGGTGCTGGAGTTAGTTTCTCCAGTAAATGCAGTTCTGAGCTTCACCAACTCATCTGGGCTTCAGGCAGACAGCATGGAAGATGGCGGGAAACCCTGTCAGGGTGCAGATGCTCCTCTCCTCCATTGTCATGGGGAGTTGGTCAGGACTCAAATTTAAACTTGTGTTTTTTTGGAGCATGGTGGCACAGTGGGTTGCAATGTTCACTCGCCGTGAGAATGTCCTGGGTTCGATTCACATTCCTTTCTGTGAGAGGTGGACATGTTCTCCCCCCGTCAGTGTGTTTCCTCCTAACATCCAAAGACCTGCAGGTCAGGTGGACTGGAGATGTGAAATTGTCCTCTGGTTGTGAGCATGTCTGTCCTGTGATGGACTGCCGACCTGTCCAGGGTGTTCCCCGCCTTTCTGGGATAGAGTTCAGTAACCTTAATCAGGGCAAGCGGCTTAGAAAATGAGTGAGTGAGTGAGAGTGTGCTTTGGAGGGGAGCACACTGAAAAGTTACACCTGTACTTCTCCATTGCACCTCCACCGCACAGCATGGTGTTTAAAGATCTAAGCATTGCAGTATCTTCACTAAAGGTTGTTTGAGAGCAGGATCTTCTTGGTGTGAATCAGGAAGGCGAATGTTCTGGGAAAGTGTCCAAGAGGAGACGACTGTTTGCTCTGGGAACGGTTTTCACAGGAACAGCAGAGCAGCCGGTTCCACTGGATGCGGAACGGCCTAAATGACAAACCCACTCAGTGAAGTCGAGCATGCGGCACATTCTTCGTGGGAAAGCTCAGCTAAACCAGGAGATCTCACTGAGGCAGTGATGCAAGAAGTCATCAGACTGACGCCTACGATCTCCACGTCGTCACCGGGGTCCACTGTGGACCATTTAGGGAAAGAGTCATGGCTGTTGATAAGAGGCATGCAGATGTACCTGGTGGTGTACCAGTGCCATCTCTGGTAACCGTCTTCCAAATTTCACATCCTCTTGGTACTTTGTAAGGACTGCAGTTCATTGGATGTTCTCACAGCCCAACAATTATCCTGTCAGCTTTAGATTCTTCAAAACACAGTGAATGATTTGAACTCTACATTGGGCAACAAGATCCTCGTCTCATCCGTCCCATCAACTCCATTGTTTTTCACCAGGTGTTTTGTGAATTCGTTGAGATGGATTAATCACCTGGTTCAATTCTAACTCATCCCAGTTGAAGTTGGTTTTCTATTTTTTTTCAATAATGAACATAAAGCATCGACATTAGATCTTTTTCCATCTTCTATGTTGGCCAGTATATTAGTTATAGAAAGCCATGTCTGGTAGATCTTACCTGCTGGCGCTTTTTCCTCCAGGGTGTGAGTTACGTGCCGTTATGGGTGCAGCAGTTGGCGATCAAGGTGTTTAATTACCAGCACAGCATCACGGCACTGCAAGAGTGGGAGGTGAGGCGGCCCATGTGGCTTCGTAAGCCGTCCCGGGTCCCGTCTGTCCAAGTGTGTTGGCTCTGTTTTCTTGAAGTTGGCAGTCATTTGAGCGAGGATCAATAAGGCCCTGACTCTAATGCTTTGCTAAGTACCCTATTAATCTTGGTGGGCTTAACGAACCTCGTTCGGTTCCTGAAATGCAGGCCTGCGTATGGAAGAAGAGCCATTTTCAGGTCCTCAAATGCACGTTGGCTTTGTTAAACCTCGCCCGTTCAGACAGCGGCCCACAGAGGTTGATAATTAGATTCGTTATGGACTGCTCACAACTGTGGCCACAAAATTGAACGTAAAAAAGCCTGTCGGCTTTCAAACTCGGGCAGACACCGCCTCGTAAATGTGCCGTTCGTGTCGAGCAGATGTTACGTAACCCCCTCGTCTTTACCGTCCGTCATCGGCGGGGAAGTCGCAATTACATAAAGAACTGCTGAATGCTAAATGAAGTGAGGAAGGCAGTACGAGCGAGTGCAAGCGCTCCGAGCTGCATTTGCTCCCGCAGCCTTAATTTCCATCTTTTTTATCTCTCCTGCTTCCTGTTTACTGGCAGGGTCGTGTGCTCCAAAGCCATTTTCTCCTGATTGCTTCCCCCCTCGTAAACAAAAAGAGGCCTACAGATGCCCACCACCGAGACAAGACCACTCTGTCTTGTAATGCACTCTGTTGAGGCTGCTGGCTGTGTTTCAGGTCTTAAAGGTGCTGGGACTTGATGCGCTCCCTTAATGGTTACTTATATCTGTTATTTGTCACAATCTGTGCGGAGTTCCTCCCGAAGCACCTTATCGCAAAGATCATCCTGGGACTTGAGACCATCACTTTGAACACTTTCCCTGACAATTAAGACGGGGGGGACTGGATCCTGGGTGTGCTCCAAACACGATCCCTTATGTCTTTTCAAGAGAACAGATGGAACCATAAAAAGCAGAGGAAGTAAAGGAACTTTTTAAGGGGCTAACTTGGAAAATAGCTGCTTTTTGAAAGGCTGGCCCAAAGAAATTCTCAATGCTGCCCTTGAAACAAGAGTATTTGCATTTCACCTGATATATATCTGAAAAAAAGCTTCCAGTTTTCATATTCATGTATCCCTTTTTATACCGTGTGTCTCTAAGATGCAGATTTGTTGAAGGTCTTGGATGAAGAGACGAAGGAGTCCGCTTTCCTAGACAGGAGCGCTTGTAAAAAGCAGGTTCGGGACATTAATCACAATCTGTTTAGCTGGTTGGTTAAATGAACTGCTCAGGTACAGAGACTGGACTGAAAATGAGAGACAACAACACTGTCCTTCAGGAAGATCTGGAGAACTGCTCAGGTACAGAGACTGGACTGAAAATGAGAGACAACAACACTGTTCTTCAGGAAGATCTGCTTCTAAAATGTAAAATACAAGAAAGACTAGCTCTTTGGAAGGGAAATGTAAAGAAAGGAGGAGGGGCTTAAGGTTTTTGATAAATGTTTGGTTTATAGTAAATCTGACAGGTTTTTAACAATTGAAAGGTCAATTATAGGTCACTGTCTGGACCTTTACTGCCCTACATCATGTGGTACAACATAAAGAAACCAATCAGTGCACAGATTGAAGTAAAAATGTCGTTTCATTAATTCATCAAACAGAACAACAGACAACAAAATCCAATGTTGGCAAAGGTAAATGAACATCTTTCAGACCCCCCCCCCTTCTTTTTAAGCAGCAGGGACTAAACCCAAACGTTTCCTGTTACTGTTGATTAGTCCCAGACATCGACTTGGAGGAATTTTGGCCTGTTGCTCTTTGCAGGACTGCTTCAGAGATGTTCTTGTGCAGCTTTCAGGGTTTCGCCAAACATGTTTCTCATTTAAGCCGATTATCCCTCCACCAAACATTCTTCCAGTGGTCTTCTGGCTCATCCTGGTGGTCTTCCTGAAGATCCCAGCTATCATTTCACATAAACTGTTTTCTCGACGTGAACTCATGAATGTTTAACACCAGAGTGATGTTTATCTGTAGGGGGAGCCCTCCTGAGAACAGTATCTATAATGTTGTGCCAAACAGTGAAGACCAGACTTCAAAAGTCTGTTCTTTTGAACCATGGCGACTTTTTTTTGGAGAGCCTCCTCTGATAGAGGCGTGTGCTTCATAGAGGCAAACTCCATGAAGACCAGACTGTGATGGCAAGCACACAGTTTGATGATTTACACACCAGGCAGGGTCACCCACACTCTCACTTTACTGGCATTCGCTTTAAATGATTGTCACATAGATGCCAAATGAGGTTCTCCATCTTTTTGATGATCTTTAATGATCTCTTTAATGTTGAAATGCACAGGAAAATCAAGAAACCATGGACTTTCTAGCAGCACTTTAAAGGCAGCCATGTTCTAGTGTTTAGGGACCAGGTCATGGGTTCGAATGCAAGATCAGTAGGTTATCCTGAGGAAGCCTTGAGCAAGATACTGTCCCCATCACTGCTCCCCGGACGCTTTTAATAGCTGCTCCCTGCTTCACAGTGTGGTTGTGTTTCATGATGACAAATAGTCACTTTCACTTTATCCATCTTAAAAACGCAGTAAAAGGAGTGAAAAAATGTGAAAATGCAAGATCTTGGCCCTTAACCACCATTCTTCTCCATCATACTGTTGGTCAGACCAGATGTTAAGAACACTTATCTTAAATGCTTCATCCTGAACTCCTCATCAGAACTTACTGAAAGAAGTTCAAGTTTGTTTTTGGCTTAATAAAATTAATGTCAACAGTACCGATCTACCAAACATCAGAAGTAACTTCTCTGTTATTAGTCTAGTTTGTTTACCATATTAAGAGTCAGATTTATTCTCCGTTTCGAAGTTGCCACCTTAAATAATGTGGCCGCCAACACAACGTAGAGCCGTTTAAGGTGGAATGGAGAACAAGGGCTATGTTTAAATTTAACCGGGGGGGGCTAAATTCAGCTCCGCAGTAACTTCGGTAGGTGACGGACTCTGAGCTGCTATTTCCGTTTCTCATCGTCTCTCAGCTCTGGTGAATAAAAGAGTGACTTCTCAAAGTAAACTGTGGTCAACCGTTAGAATTAGTGCCAAACCAAAAACCTGAACCTGTTGATCATTTATCTAGTTTTATTTTTATTCCCATCTTTGGGAAAGTGCTAAAAAGGACCAATATCCTTCGAGTAATTGCTTTCTTTCTGGTTTTACGTTGATTATGATTGAGGGGATAAATAAGCATTTTTGCTCCTTTTTGTTTAATCTGGGTTATCTTGAGCCAAGGCGAAACGGGATAAGATGCATATTTTTTCGAAATTATATTTACTGTAATTGGTTATTTATTGTAAATACCCAAGTAAAGTAAAAAACAAATATTATTTAACCTCCAATCATGACAAAATTGTGTGTAATGTAGGAAAAAATAGTATTGGCTGCTTTTCCTGGAAGTTATTAGTTCATTAAAAGTGCTTAATTAACGGCCCTGTTTCTACTGAATGAGGCTTTTGAAATGTCTGAGCTCATCTCCTGGGAGCTTCTTTATCTATTAAAATAATAATTAAATTATATATAATTATTAACCAAGATGGCTGCTCAGTAATTGTAATGTTTAGAAGAATAGATGTTTGTAACTGCACTTTAATGCTCTTAATACTGAAAATGGCCCGAGGAGGAGGGCGAGCTCTTGATGCTCTTGGACTTCAGGATCTGGCTGAGGGTTTACGTTCTGAGCCCCAGCTGTGTCTTTGACCTCTTTCCCAGCCGTGCCGGACTGGCCCATGGGAGCGTGGGCCTCGGGGCGCTCCCTCGGGCCTGGGTCGGGGCAGATTTAGCCGACGAGCCTCCCTCACGCATCATCAACCCTCATCTCGCTCTCGCAGAGCCTGGTTTTGTCCCCTGGGGGGGTTTGTGTGTGGGGGGTACTTGAACACACAAGGGGTGGAAATCCGTGACCTCTAAATGACCATCGCAGCTCATAAGGAAATGAGTTCTTTAATCCTCAGATTATAATTCAGAAATATTCTAGAAAGGCATTAGATGCATGTATGGCCTGCTACTTTTGAAGATTACAATTAATTGTTAGAAATTAAAAAAAGGAAATATGAAAGCAATCACGATCAATTGCAAAGATGGTAACAATAAATTGTCTCTGAAAACTCAACAGTTATCAAGCATGGATTGTTAGTCTGCAATGTTTTTCAGATGGGCACCAGTTTGGAGAAAAACAGTTTTCCGTCTGATTAATCATGTGCGATATGACATTAAACCTGAACTAACAAGGCCGTTGAGTTCAGTCTGAGTGAGAGAACACCTGGGTTGGAGTGGGATCACCTAGACTTCTCCACTCAGGTGGAGTCAGAAGCACATTTCGGCACTTTGTGAGAGCGGATCAGCGGCCAGAACAGAGAAGAAGCGTTCCTGGTGAATGCTGTTTGTCAGGCTTTGTCCCACAGAAGGTGTTTCTGGAATGACTTCGAAGATGAAGCTGCAGCGCTGGCTGTTCTTTTATTCCACCGATTTGCCCCTGTCGCGTGAGTCAGAGCAGCTCCATCCTTCTGAATCATGATTCATATCCTGGAGGATCGAGAGGCCAAACACGCGTGTAGCCAGCGGCGAGCTTATAAAAACAAAGCAATGTACACACTCCCTGAACTGGGCTGCATTATAGCCAAGTCTGTTGCTTTAGCTCCGGGTTGCCACGACAACACCTCCCACAAACCCACAGCAAGCTTCTTTGGTGCAAACGCTATATATGTTTCTAAAGTGTGTCGTTCAGAACTGCCAGAGAATGGATTTAAGAAAATCAGTACAGTTCTGAAAAGATGCCCATTGGAAGAAACGTGGAACCGCAAGCTTCCTCAGTCTGGCCGCCCACACCAAAACCTGATCGGACAGGTAACTAAGAACCCAGTGGAATCAGAACCGACGTTCCCTGTTGAAGTGGGTTATCTTATAGATGGACCATCATTGCAGCTGTCCACCAGTCAGCTCTTAATGGGATTGCAGCCTGACAAATGTCATTCCTAATTAAAATTCTCATGATAGCCCACAGGGAGTTTGCCAGAACAATGGGTTGCCCTGAAGTGCCCTTGAGAAAGGTACCGTCCCCACCTCTGCTCCCCAGGTAGTGGATGCATGGCTGCCCCCTGCTGCACAGTGTTTATGGGTAAAATGCAGAGTTTTGTTGCGGTTCACTGTGTTCATGGTGACAAATAGTCACTTCACTTTCACTTTCAATGATTTGGCCTGCTGGCATATGTTGGGGAAACCAGGCCCTGGGCATCACCTCAGTGTTCTTGGTGGTGGAAGCATCATGCTGTAGTGAGGTTTTCTTGTGACAGGGACAATTTAAGAAGGATTAAAAATAAATAAATAAATTGTATTCAACAAGATAAGCTGAAGCACACCATCAAGAAAGCACAAGCTGTGAAAGTCCTGGAGTGACTCGGTCAGAGTCCAGACCTGAACCCCAAAATCTGTGGAGAGACAGTCCAACCATGCTGAGCTTGAATCATTCTGCCAAGAAGAACATTTTTCTGTTTTTACTTTATCGTGTTGCTGAGGAAAGAACATATCAATGAAATCCAAAGCTTAAAATGTATAAATCTTCAAAGGGTCTGCACAGATTGCTGAAGAGATGTTGCTATGCCAACGTGCATCATACTAAACTGTGGCCTTGGAGCTACCACTGAACTGGGCCTGGTTCGTATCTAGAGAAGAATTAGCAGGAGGTTTTCTTGTTGTGTTGTCCTGTCAGCCAGACTAAATTTTCATTGGTGATGAAACCTTTTGAAGAGGGCGTGACCTCTGTAGCATTTCAGAGTTTTTGAATTTGGAATTCTTGATCTTGATTCAGGATGAAAAACCAAAACTTTTTTTTTTTTTTTTAAACAAGTGATTTCAGATCTTTTTGAAATATTAGCCTAATTTTTAAGGTTTCATGTTGGTAGATCTTTTTTTTTTTTTTTTTTTTTTTTTGTTAAGCTTGGTCGTCTAGATATGGGACATTTCTGGTGTTGCCAGATATTTCCAAGAAAAGCTTGGACCATACTTTAAAAAATCAACAGAATCTGAGTATCTTGATTGCTGGATGCTCAAACATACTATATTATCAAAGTTAGGGTATTAATATTTAATGTGCAGATGGAACAACAGTATTTTTTTATTTTATTTATTTATATATATATATTTTTTTCCTTCAATATACAAGGCAGTGCTTAAAGCATGAGCCTGTGAGCCGCTGCTAAAGAAACAACTGCTTTGAACTCGTGCCCGGATAGCGCTGTTGGTCACCAATAGCACAAATGGCCACCATGATTCATTTAGCAAACGCCCCCCCCCCCCCCCCCTTTTGCACGTCATCTGCAAACACACTCTTGTTCTCTGTTGTCCTTTTTTATTCCTTTTGCTGCATTGCCCCTTAATTGCAGACTCTCAAACTTCTCTTCTTAACGACCATCTTCAGCTCTGATTCTCCGGGTATTCTCCATCGTTCCTTCATCTCCGTTTCCTCCTGCCATGCCACCCCAGCTGGGATGGAGGGAGTGTTTAGTATTCTGTCTGTGACTGCCCATCTTTCCTGCTTCTCCATAGAAAGGAGAACAGAGTGTTTAGCGTTTGGGGGGGGCGAGAGCTGAGGGTTTGGGTCATGCGACTGTGGGAGCACAGTTTCTAAGAGACCCCTCGTCAGGAATGCCCAAGCCAAATTTGACCCCGTAATTATCCAACCCCTGCGACTCCTTTCCTACCCAAACCCACCCCTCCATCCCCCTCCAAGCCTCCTGACTCACTCCTAGCCAGAGTTCCCCAACTCCAGCCCAACGGCAAGTGAGGGTTTTGTTTGGCCGCATTGAGTTGTGTCACAGAAGCTGCCGTGAGAAGTTCAGGGCTACGGAGTGGGTTGTGGTTGACTGGTGAATGAGAGCCTTCAGAGAAAGTGGGGGATGGGTAGGTTCTTAATGAAGAGGCTTGGGGAAGTGTAGGCTGGCGAGGGGGGGTCTTTCTGAGGCTTTCAGAAACATTTGGCTCAATAAGAAGGCCAAGGCTTGCTTTGTTCATGGAAGGTCGAAGGCCAGGGGGAGTTTGAGGGACAAAACAGAACATTTACACCACTGTATGGAGGAGATGGAAAAAGAGAGAGCACTTTTTGGACCAAAAGCTGCAGAGCCACAGTGAGTCCACCTCGTCCTGTTTGTGGTTCCTGTGCTGGTTTAGACTTGGGGGTTTTTGTACCGTGATACAAAAAAAAGTTGCGGTTTATATTTAGGATTTGACTTCATCTGAATCTAAATCGCACGGTTTACCACTTTTCTGCAGCAGAGTTTGTCAGGATATTGCCACCTTTCATTGCTGCTGAAAGAAAAATGGTCAGGTGTTAAGAAAAAAAAAGCAAGAGCAATTAGACGTTGGTGTGAAGATCAAGTTGGATGAAAAAACGAATTGTTGTTGACTAGTCTCGGCTCATACAGACGTGATGTTCGCCACTAGTCTGGCGCTGCTGAAACCAGAGCCTTAAACCAGTTGGTTGTGGTTCTGATAGATTTCGGAAGCCTCTGGCTCCTCAGTGCTCCTTGTAGCTCAGTTCATTCTGAGCTGATGCTTTCCAAAATTGGAAAAAAACCTAGCTCAGCATTGTAGCCAAGAGGCTACAATAACTGCTTCTATTGCAACATATGGCACAACAGCAGCTGCACTGGTTTTTAATACTATAATTAAAGGTCGTTTGTAGCAGGGATTGGACCTCTCTCAGGGGTGCCTGGGCATTCAAACCCACAACCTTCTGAGCATAGTCCCCAACTAGGCACCCACTGCCCTCCACCCCCTATACCCGAGAACAAATCATGACCTTTAGATCACTGTTTTTGTTCACATATTGCTGCTTCAATTTTTCACCTCTTTAGGGTTTCTTGCTACGGGCTCGTTGATCTGATCCGGATGATGTGCGTGAGCCCTGTGAAAACGGTGCTTCAACCACTTGTTGCTCCTCTTCAATCTTCCCACAGAGCTCACGTGATGCACCATTCACAGCTTCCTGCACTGTATTATTCATCCTATTCATTTCGTCCTGCCACATGAAAAGACCCGAGACGTTCTTTGAACCAGTTCTCCCACCCCTGAGGGTAGGAATCAGAAGGGGGAGTTCTGTGGGGGATGCTTGTTGCCCGCCCTCTCTTTCAGACAGGAGGGGAAAGTATGTGGATTGAGGAAGGGAATGAGAAGCATTCTGCCGAACACCTGTTGTGCATCCGCTGAGAACGTGTTCATCGGTACTGGCTGGAACATATTTCCAGGAAATATGATCAGCTGATGGGTGTTTGTGGAGATTCACCAGCATTGTATTTCTGGACTCATTAAACCTGACTTTTTTTTTTTTTTTTTTTTGCCATTTCAAACAAGTTCCAGTTGTAATAATCCCTTGAATCTGCCATTTTCATCACTTCACATAATTTGTAACCGACATGCGATCTGACCTTTCCCAAAGATAGGACCAGTTCCATTGCCTGGATGTAAATCTCTCATTATAAGTAATAAAGAAAGTCTTAAACACAGTTTAGTCACATTCTCGCACCAGATCTGCTGCTTCTTTCGCCACAGCGGATCATCCGTCTGCATTTCTTCCGGTCCTCTGCATCTTCCTCCTTCAAACCGACCCTCTCATGTCCTCTCTCACCACGTCCATAAACCTCCTCTTTGGTCTTCCTCTTTCCTGGTAGCTCCATCTTCAACATCCTCCTCCCGATATACATTCTCACACCAAATATTGAACAAATGTCGTGACCAAGACTAAATTTCCATTAAGAGTTGATCTACGATGCGTGGAAAAGCAAATCGGACACGTACGAAGGCTTGCACCAATGTGGGATTTGGATCCTTTTTTCAATATCTGAAAAATTTGGGACTTCTGATGTGGGTGATATCTACTTTCCTTTAAATTTGGAGCTATAGCATCAGCGTTTGCGCTGCTAACGTTCAGGATCACTCTGGATTTTCTTACCTGGGATAAGTGCCGCTTGGTGGTTAAGATCTGTAGGAGGGGCGATTCCTGACAATTAACAATAGACGGCAGCTCTTCTGCTTGAGTGCTCTGAGCTGCTGTCCTTTTGTCTTGTTTTGGGGTCAGACTCTTGACACCTGCTGGGAGGAAAACAATACCAACGATGGCCGACTCTGGTTTGATGAGGAGAGGATTTATGGCGATGAAGAGATTGTAAAATCCTTGTTTAGTGTTGCTTACATCGCTTCGTGAAAAAACCTTATTTAAACTTTATTGTGCTTTTGTACTTGTGGCAGTGGTGGCCTAGTGTTTAGGAACGGGAGGTCATGCTTTCGAATCCCTGACCAGTAGTTTGCCCTGAGGTTCCCTTGAACAAGGTAATGTCCCCTTCACTGCTCGCTGGGCAGCTTTAAATAGCTGCCCCCTGCTGCAGGGTGTGCGTGCTAAAAGCAGAGGTGGTATTTTGTTGTATTGCATGATGACATGTAGTCACTTTCACTTGTTACTACATATGGGTTCACCCAGCACTCATCGCAGGGCAGGCACACACAGTCACACCCGGGAGGAGCAGTTTAGTATCTCCAGGACATGGAGAGAATCCGGGCCGTCCCAGCTGGGAATTGATCCTGAAACCTTCCCGTTGAACCATCCCAGTCAAATACCTGTTAACCAATAAATTAAGTGTACAGTTTCTTGCTCCGGGACATGTTTGCCAAGTTTCATTTTCTTTGCACCGAAGCCACAAGGCTAACATAAGCCCAGGAAAATATGACCTCCCATAGACTTGTAATACATTTTTGCAGCCTTAGTTTTATAGCTCGTTACTTAGCAACACCCTGAACGTTGACACTCGACTACGGTCTGCTTATCTCGGAGTGACTGTGAGAGTTCGATTTTACTATTCCTTTAATTGGAGATCCTAGCTTCCTGAAATGTAAAAAAAAAACAGAAGAAGGCAGGACTGGAGGAGGGGTGGCAGCAGGACGTCTCGTGAGGTCAGATGACGCAGCGGTCCCATGTGCAGGAGAGGTCAGCGCTACTCTCCTCTGGTGATCTGACAGGGTGTGTTAGAGACTGTGACGGGAAGGCAAAGGGACAAGAAAGTGTGTGTGGTGAGCAGTTGTGAGCATGACCCACTTTTCGACACACCTACAGGCCTGGATTACACGGCTGCTCTTTCGCATCATGTGTTTGTGATATAAGTGTTAATATCTTAATAATTATCTAGAATATCTATTTTTTTTAACACCATTTGATTACATAGATGCTGTTTATGCTTCTTTCCGATACAAATGGTCTAAAGTGGTGTGAGACAAACCTTTTTACAGCAGCTTAAATCCCAGTTTAACGGGACCCCTGTTTGCATATTAATCAGTGTACTTAATCAGGTCCTGAGAACAGGTGAGTCTGCACTGTTTGAAGTTTGATAAGCTGCAATGGAAAACAAAAAGCATCCAAAGGGCATTGTTGCCAGGATATTTCTGGATGATGCATTGTCCCTCAGGTTGGATGTTTTGGAGACAAAGTAGAATAGCTGAGAGGAATCCATCAGCCAAATAAACTGGTCTTGCTGGTTATTGATGGAAGGGTGAAGGGGACTTTACATGATGCATAGAGACAGATACACTCCCGATTGTAATTCTGCAAACTGCACCTGTAAGCGCAGATCATTGTGTTTTGATCTACCTCGTCATCCAGTCTTTCTCGGGCTTGTTTTGCACACAAAGCCGCCTACTTGAGGTCTCTCGTGACTAAAGCCTGCCCGGTTACTATAGCAATGCTGCACGCGTGATGTTGGAGGCCTTGACAGCACGCCTCGGCTATATTAAGCCTCTCTCCTCCATATCGGCGCAAGCCTGCTGCTGCCAAACGACAGCTGACTGACCCACAAGCCACGAACCCTCCTACATCCATCCTCAGAGTTTGGCACGTGTCACACCTAGACCAAGCCGAGTCGGCTACTCGGAGGTAGCAGGGCTAAACTCTACAGCTGGCAGTTTAAGAAAGAGCGCACGACTTAATGCGGTGGTTCGTTTACATTTATACCGGTTAGCAGACACTCTTATCCAGTCTTCATCTGTTCTTCATTCCTGGAACGTGGTAAAAATCAGCAGCTGTTGATGAACTATTTCCCAGCCAGACTTCTAAAGGCAAAAGAAGTCGTCGTCTGCAGTTTACCCAGATGTTAGATAAGGGCCAAAAGGTTTTTATGTCTTTTGTTTTTTGGGTTTTTTTTTTTTTTTTGAAGAGAAGAACATGTAGAAAAGAAGAGCTAGATAAGGAAGGTTCGTCCCCTTGGCTTTCTTTGAACTGGTGGGTCTTGAGACAGCAAGGTACTCGGCGCTTCTGACCACAAGAGGAAGTTGGTTCCACCACAGAGGAGCCAGAAAAAAAGTCTCGGTGCAGGTCTTGCTCATCTCTCGAGGACAAAGGTTCAAGGCGAGCCGCGCTTGATCTTCTGAGGGGACGAGAAGAGACACACAGCTCGATCAGAGCCTTCAAAGAAGGGCCGTTGTTTGTTTTTCAAGTATGTAACCCAGCATTTTCTTTTTTGATCCTTTTAGTTGATCATACTCATGAGGTTCTTATCAAGTGTATAAATGGACGTATGATATAAATGACATCAAAACCTCCTGTCCTAATCAAGAATTCCAATTTGAATGCTTCAGGCTCTAAACATGGATTGATTTTGAGCATCTACACAGTGACAAGGCTAGAAAGGGTTTTGGAGGTTAGGTTAGTTTAATTCTTCCTTCATTCTGTCCATCGTTTCATCTTTGCTGGCTAGTCGTCTAGTGTTCATCTCCGAGAAACATCCTTATAACGTGATGCTGCTGCCACCTTGTTGGACCTAAGGATGCTGTCAATGAGGTCAATATCTGGTGTCCAGTCTCATCCTTCTTATTGAAGCTTCCGGGCTCTTGAGCTCTTTCAATGGAGCAGCACCAGGTCTTTCAGATCTTTACGCGCGCAGTCTTGTCTCTCGGGTCTCCAGGCAGTTTTCAGTTTTCCTTCGCTGCTCACAATGTGTCAGCTTTGGTCACCGAAGTAGTAAAAGCAATTTGATCACTTGTCTAAAAGTGCGCACACACTTCCTCATCCTTCGCTTTCTGAGATGGAGTGTAATATTTAGCTGCAGGAAGAGCCTCTTGTGGGGACAGTGGGTGTTGTGACACTGCTGTATTCTTGCATTCAGCCTTTCGGGAGCTTTGAGCTCAGCCGTTGATGCTGAGTGATTATTTCTGGATTGTGCCAGCTCAACCCACAGGTGCAGCATGGACACCATCTCTCTGGAGTTCACAAGATCACTGCTCCACAGACCGTCAGCCGTACACGCATTTTAAAGCAGCTGATTCAGGTAGCTATAAATGCACTTTGCGCTTAAGGATCATCTGAGATGATCTTACTCAGGTGGCCAAATCGCAGATCACAATGCAAATGAAGGAATTATTTGCAGCTGCTCATTCTGGGATGGTTGTAGCGGGACTGCTTCAGGCAGTATTCTTGTCTGGTAGGCATAGTTTTGCGTTTTGCCGGACGGGGAGTTGTCTCGTATTTAGACAGCTGAGAGATTACTGCTGCTCTTCACTAGTCCAGAAGCCTTTGCTGCGAAAACATCGTCTTGCCATCACATTCCCATGATAGAGGAATACTCCCCATACCAGAGAATTCCAGCCACAGCCCTCCCCCATCCTCACTTTCCAAACACCCTTTGGAGTGTGGACTCAACTGTTTCAGCTTTATGACAACACGGCTACAAAAAATTGACTATATATATATTATAATTTTATATAATATATATATATATATACACACATAGCCATGTAGTAGTAGTAGTAATAATAATATAAAAAATAAAAAACAATAATAACACTATTATTATTAATAATAATATAATACATTAATAATAATATTATTACATGGCTACTTATTGCAACAGGCCTTTCAAAAAAAAATCAGGGCAGCGGTGGTCTAGTGTTTAGGAACTAGGCTAGTCTGGGACGTGGACCAGTAGGTTGCCCTGAGGTACAAGATACCGTCCCCATCACTGATCCCCGGGTACTGGATATGGCTGCCCCCTGCTGGACTCTGTGTGTGTGAAAAGCAGAGGTTTCATTTGGTTGTTATTCACCATATCCTGTATGTGTCTGGAGTCACTTTCATTTCGCTTTCACTTTATACCAATTGATCGAAGTGTGTCTTGTTACAAACTTACAAGCACACACCTCATCACATCTGTTAGTCCATTTACACCCGACTTCTAGTTGCAAGTGAGAATCTGTGTCCTTAATGGTTCAATTTCGGCAACATTTTTCTCGGGTTTCGTCAATCAGGTTCACCAGAACTTTCACTTACACTTTCGGCGCCTGGGAAACGGTGAGAGGCTCATTTGCATATGGACGCCTCGGGCGATTACAGTGTAGCAGAGACCAAAACTGTGATCAGGATTTACAGACAGTACTAAACTGCACTGATTGACCAAAGGAGCTTCGGACAGGAAGGTTTAGGAACGGCTTGCCCAGCAACGCACCCCAAGAGACGAACAACTGGAGGAGCATGAAGTCAAAGTCCGAGCTTGGCCCGGCTGAGCCCGTCTCAAGTGATCCTGCTTAATCCGAAACCAGACCGGACACAAACCCGCTCCCGAATGCAGCGAAAAAATTGATATTTTACACAAATCTCTGCATATTATTCAATTTTTTTCAAAAACAGTATTTTCCAAAGGATGGTCTCACCCGTCCACTGTATCCTCACTCCGCACAGAAAAGCTGACCATGTTTCGAGTGAACTTAACGAGCAAGGGGAGAGACGCGCGGACCTTTCCACCGGGGCTGTACGATGTGGAGAGGAGTATCGTGATGTTAGAGCCACGTGCTGCAATCCTCCAAAACATTTAAGGGCTCACACGACCTGCTTTTCTTAGTGATCAAAATCAACATCGTTGGAGTTTCTCTTCCTGTCCACACGGCCCGTCTTCGCACCGAGCTGCATAAACAAGCAGATATAAGAGAATAGTTTTTGTGATGTCATAAATTCAACACACGTCTACGTTTCAGTCCTGCCCTTTTCACACCGACATTCAGCATGGGAGGACGGGAAGAAATGGAGCCGGTTGATCCACTGTGGTGACCCCTAAACGGGAGCAGCCGAAAGAAGAAGCGATTAAATCACTTTATTAAAAATCGCTGATAAAGGAAGGCCGGACGCTGAAACGAAGAGCTGGTTTGGAGGTTTCACTCCTGCGCAGTTGAGTCCGTCACTTTTACTGCCTCCTTTCACAAGCTGGGATTTCACTGTTTTTACTTTTTCTTCGGGGGAAGTCGATTGGTTACTTGGCCTAATTGGGGAACAAACAACAAACTGGTGTGGACACACCGCTGGTGGTCCTCGTCCGTTCTCTGGTTTGTGTGTGAGCAGGTTAGCAGGCTGTGTGAAATGCGACTGTGTCTGCAGCTCCATCCCTGGCCTCCTTAAGTACACTCACTCTCTCACACACACACACACACACACACACACACACACACACACACACACACACACACGCACACACACGCACAGCAAACAAATCTAGTGTACATAGTGCATTGTGTGTTGTTTAAACCGGCAAGAGCTAGTTTAGCTTAGTTTCACTTCTCCTAAATTGTGAGCGTGTGTGTGTGTGTGTGTTTGTTTTAGGTCTAATATTTAAAAACCCTATATCAGACATCCTCGCGGTCAGCCACCGCACCATTTCTCGTCTCTTTTGCCACCGAGTCACCCGTTTGTTTGGGGTCCTTTGTTGGGAAGGTGACATTTTTAGCCCTGTTTGCATACGTGTGCACATTTCCTGTTGACCTCTTCCCCGAGTTTCACTGCGACACGCTCTGCAGGAAGATTCACATCTAGTTCACGCTCGACAGTGCTGCTATTGTAGAAAGCATGAGGTCGACTCGTTCACCCGCCGCCCTGATGACTCAGATTAAACTCCGTTCTTGGTCTTTTTTTTGGGTGAAGACCATCTGATGATGCGTCAATTTGCATTCACCCACCAAAAGATCTCGCAGGAAGAAGCACGGCTTTATGGACCCATCCACGTCCTTCCGTTTCATATTCTTTAAGCTGTCCAACATGATAACTGGGATCTCCCAAGGCCGCTTCCGTTCCATGCAAACTGACGTTAAATATGGGAAATGGGCTTTTTCTCAGGAGACAGTCTTGACATTTCGTCCAGTGTCCTCGTGCCTTCCCAGGCAGAGCCGTTGTGCGGTGTTTTCAAAAATGCCATTAATCCCAAACTAACATTTCACCTCTGGGCTGGGTTTTATTCTCTTATTTCTATTTTGAATAGCGCTCTCTTTTCAGAGCCTGTTGTGAATTATTTAAGGATTGTGCACGATTTGTTCATGAAGTTAATCCTTATTATTCTGGATTACTGGATCATTTTTTTAATTCCAAACCCACTGAAATGATAACGCCGTGTTTCCCGCCTCCTTCTCCCTTTCCTCCTCCTTTCTGCCTCCTTCATTCCCGTCTGTATGAGTGTGTTTGAGGCGGCCGCTCCCGCTGCCGTCGCACGATCCGACCAGGACATTAAAACCAGCTTTTATTCTCCCTTTCTTTTTGTGCCAAGTGTCGGGACCCCACTGGGTTCGGAAATGCGCCATGTTTATGCGAGCAATGAGCCTGACAGACATGTCTGGTAAGTGGTCTTCACTTTTCGCCTGCAATTCACAGCAGCACACTGGGGTTCAACTCACACCGAGGATCCAGACCCATCTCCTGAAATCTGAAGAGGCTTCCAGAAAATTAGCGGATATTCTTTATTATAGAAACCGCTGGTCAGAAGCTTTGGTCGACACCAGTACCGAAATACACCTTCAAAAAAAACCCAACATTTGAATATGGTTTATATGCAATATAATTCAAATCTTTATGCTACTGTATGTGACAAAATTTGAGACACTGAATTAAAATGTATTATATATAACAGAATAATATATATATATTATATATAATAATAATGTTTGTTTATCTATCTACACTTCTGTTTAAATGTGATTTAATGTTAAAGCGTGTTCTTAATTCAGCTATTGATTTGAGTTGACTTGCTGATTTGGGTGGAGTTGAACCCTGCCCCGCCTCGCCTCCTGCCCCGCCTGTGTCTGTTACCAGCATGTGTTCGCTGTAATGTGGGACGTAGGCCTGGGCGATCGTGACCTATCAGCTGATTAATTTTTTTTAATTAGTGTGAGAAAGCAGTCGTGAGTTCGAGGAAAACCTTTAGAAAAAGAGGAAGTCGTTTCAGATGGCCAGCATACAGTGCAGGACAGGAAATGATCTCATTAAGTGAGGCTAAATTTATTTATTTATTTATTTATTTTCTATCGCCCAGCCCTAGTCTGATCCACACGTGTGCATGGTTGTTATTTCTGTGTGTGTGTGTGTGTGTGTGTGTTCGTGCTGCTGCATCGTGTCGTCTGATCCCGTCTGAACGTGCAGTTGTTTTTAGGAATTCTGCTCGCTGCCCATTTGGTCCCATTCAGAGGATTTGTCTTCGTGTATATTTAGGATGAAAGTGTCCCCTCCTCTTAGACGGAGGTGTGAAGGGGGTCGGTCACTAAAATTCAGGATATGGAGACCAGATTTGCCTCCTGTAGCTTTGCGAAGACTGGTCCTAGAATCTGGATTGACCTAAAAAAAAAAAAAAAAAAAGGTCTGAAACTTTTTCATCAAGAAAAACAAGCTACAGGTCAAGAGAGAGAGCTTGATGATGAATTACATGGGAAAAAAGGAACCAAAAATGCAAATTATTTGTGTGTGTGTGTGTGTGTGTGTGTGTATACAGTGCCGTAAGAGCTTTACATGAACATAAAATGCTGCACGATGTTAAACAATAATTAGAAATAAAAAAGAAACCGTATAAAAGCACAGTGTGTAAGTTGAGCCGCATAAGTGTTGATTAAGAAGTGAACAGCTCCAGTTAGACATTTTAGAGGCGCAGCTGCTCCTTGTTTAGGGACTAAGTGGAAGGTCATGGGTTTGAATCCCATATCAATAGGTTGCCCTGGTCCCGTCCCCATCACTGCTCCCCGGGTGCTGGATATGTCTGCCCCCTGCTGCACGGTGTGTGTGGGTTAAATAAAGTGTTTAGTTCACTGCGGGCTGTTTACGTTGGTGGTCACTTTCACCTGAGTGGGGGTGTTCTTGGAAAAGATGAGTCTTAAAGAGCTTCTTGAAGGTAGAGAAGGACACCCAGCGCTCATTCCACCATCTGGCCACCAAGATTGAGAACAGTGCCCCGTGTGTAGGGACCGTGATGTTTCTTAGAAGGACGAAATGATCAAGTAGGAGAATAAGCCTGTTTGATGGAGTTAAAATAGCCGAGATCTGGACGTCGTTCTGGAATCTGATTGGGGGAGCCAGAGGAGGTCAGTGAGCCTTATTTGGCTGATCTAACACCAGATGCACTGTGAAAAGCACTGAATATGAAATAAAACGGGTAAAAAATAAATGAAGAGTGGGTTGAACTGACTTGCACTCGGCTCCTTGTTACTATGCAGATCATGCACATACCGTGCAGTGGTAACTGATCAGCATCGTCTTTCTAAGTACGTCAGGGTGCCGTTAATAATGATCCCTCCAGGACAAGATGCTGAAATGGAATGGCTCACTATTGTAAACGTGTTGTTGTGCAGCATCAGTGTCGTGTGATTCACTCCGCCTCTTTCTGCCCAGAACAGCTGAAGAGCCTGAATTGTGGCATTGACCCAAAGTCCAGATCGCCCTTCACAACATGAAATATTCAACAGGTGCCTCGGCATGCTCCAGAAAAAAAGGGTGCAGAGAGGGAAGGCAAAGAGAAGGGTGTATATGCAGGGAAAGAGCAGGACGGGTGCAGGAAAGCACAGGAAGGCTACACTTTTCTAAAGCGTAGGTGACGCATCGCCGCTAACGGGTTGTATGAACAACGCCGTCTGTCCTGGAGTTAACAATGGTGGAGACGGGTGATGTGATCAGCAGGTGGACAGCCCTGGAAAGTCTGTGGCCACTCGACGTCTGATCTCTACCTGCCTCTGACCCCCCGCCCCCTCCAGTAGATGGTCATCAGCATGTTCTGGAAAATGGGGATGCGCAAGGTATGAGAAGGTGGGGACGGATTAAGATGTGTTTGGAAAAGACCGTTCGTCATCTTCACCCAAGCCTGTGCAGGAATCCAGGACTTTCAATTGGCTGTTGTCCATTATCTAATATTGTGCAGTATTGATGTTTCAGCCAGGATCATCACAAATATATCATGAGTTGAGACTTGGCATGGCTTGGCTTTTAGGGTGTTGCCATAGTTTGAGGTCACTGAACTTGGTGAAGCTACCAAGGATGTGGTAACTCAAGTTTCAAGTGCTTGGTTGCTTCAGAGCAGAAGAAAGACCACAAATGATCGACCAAACAATCCTTATGATGGGGTTTATTTTGACCTTAGTCTGACCAAGTCTGCTCTAGGTGTAGATCTGTCTTGTTGAGGATCAGTTCTCCAGATCTTCCTGAAGGACAGTGTTGTTGTCTCTCATGTTCAGTCCAGTCTCTGTACCTGAGCAGTTCTCCAGATTTTCCTGAAGGACAGTGTTGTTGTCTCTCATGTTCAGTCCAGTCTCAGTACCTGAGCAGTTCTCCAGATCTTCCTGAAGGACAGTGTTGTTGTCTCTCATGTTCAGTCCAGTCTCTGTACCTGAGCAGTTTGATAGTTCTGTGTTGGTTAATCCACACAGTGATCTTCGTCTGAACCTTCAAGCAGAACAAAGCGTCTAACTTGAGACATGAAGCAGTGAAGAACCAGGTGCAGATGATCAGGGGATTAGTTTACTAAAAGCTGAGTGGGTTTATCTAGAACCTTGTAGCTTTAGGCACTGCAGAATGTCTCAGCTCTCAAGAGAGTTTTGCAGGGAAGGTGAACCAAGGCACTGTACTGTGGATCAGCTCAAGCTATGGCTTAATTGTAGGGCTATGATCTAAAATGAAAACAGTGTAAATTTGCTCAATGGAGCCCCTTTTGAAGCAGCTGTCGGGTGAAGGGACGGCCGACCGTTGTCCTGTATGGTCTGGTGAAGTAACCTGAGCCAGAGGAGCGCAGGGTGTGGGGTTACAGGATGAGCTGCAGGATGGGCCAACAGCTTCTCGGCTGCGTTTTATCTGAAGCCAGACAATCAGGACGGCTGGTTGCAGTAGTTTATTTAATTTTTTACTTGCTTTAAAAGCAGTTTGTTTACTTATGCGCTAAAGTTACTCATCGAACCTGTTTACACCCGTAACGTAAGCACACATCCAATCCACTCAGTCCACTTCTCAGAAACTGCTTCTGTGGTTTTTGGCTCCATGCATGTCCCATTATTTATAAATGCGAGCAAACATCCTGATCGAACGTAGTGTCTGAGATGCCTCCTACTGTTTGTAGCTACTTGTAGGTCCATTTCAAAGATGACCTTGTTTTGGGGGCAGCAGTTGTCTAGTATTTAGGCACTCGGGGATCAGAAGATCGTGGATTCAAATCCCTGACCAGTAGGTTGCCCTTGGGGCCCCCCTGATCAAGGTCTCTCCATCACTGCTCCCTGGATGCAGGATATGTCTGCCCCCTGCTGGACGGTGTGTTAAACACAGAGGATGGATTTCGTTACGGTTCAATGTGTTCATGATGAGTCACTTTCACTTTGAAAATTTTTGACATTGTCCATTCAGCAGATTTTTGGCCACCAGTAAACAAGGCATCTGCGCTTTCAGATTTCATTCGCTGTCGGCGTCTGAGCGTTCTGTTCCTTTAAGACAGGAAGTCCCAGCTGTTGTCTCCATGAGGGCAGGTGTTAAGATCATTCAGGCCTGAGGCGTTGTTTGCAGTAAATTTGCCCCATGGATGTAAGCGAGGTGTGTGTCTACATATCACCGCACAGGTGTGTTTTGGAGAAATGTTGCTGGGTACCTGCTGGGATGCTCGCTCTGTTCGAGATGGAGGTTGAAAAATGTCCCACAGAAATGAGACATTCCAAGATCTCTGCTGGGCACTTAATAAAGGGAGCATCATTTTCCAAAAGGAGTCCCACAGCTCTTGGCATCAATATTATGGACAAGAGAACTCGTTCCCAATCCGACTTGGTGCCATATATAGTAATGGTGTCGAAGCACTTGTCGGGCTGCCAGCAGACGTTTTCGAGCACCTTCTCCTCTTTTGAGTCTTTTTTTTTTTAAACGGAGGCTAGGCAAAGAGTGGTGAGTAGTAAGTCTGATCTCAAATTTTCAGGCTACCCTAAGTAACCCTTGTGAGGCTCAAGTGTGTGCTTAAATAACCCCAGAATCGCCATATGACATCAATTAACATGTTTCCAGCCCTTCAGACCACAAATAGCAGTGGAAGTGTAGCATTTCTGGACCGTTTTAGACCTTCTGGAGTGGTGCCACACCGATTTGCTTTCTTGTCGTCTTTGTGAGCGCTCTAAAATTGACTTTGGACAAGCCCGCAGTCTACATTGGGAAGACTATAATCCAATCTCTACCCCCTGTAGCTGTCCGTTACCACTATCAGTTCTGCTGCAGCTCTCTAGAAAAGAACATGTATGGATAGAATATGAAGTGATGAAGTGGTTAAAGGAATCGTTGGACGCAACCTTTTCCCAGATGCAGTTCATCTGCCAGAGCTGGTTTGGTGTTTCTTTAGTTGCCTCGTGAAACTACAAAGCGTATTGGGCTAAAGGCTCCTCTATACTATGAAGAAAAGTGTACAGTTACATCACCAAGTGGTCTTTAAACCCATCCAACCAACATCCAGCTCTCCAGTGAGGAATTATAGACTAGTCACTGTGGTTTAAGACTCCCTGTGAGCGAAAAAAAATAAGCAACATGGAGCCAAATTCTACTTAAGTGGTAGTAGAGAACTTGACATGCATCGAGGATGCCTCTACAAATCACGTGAGGTTCTTAAGGATCATTTTGCAAAGGTCTAAATCATAAAGCTATAATCATCTGAGCCCAAGTGATTCCTCCTTAGGACTTTGTGAACGGCAGCTCCAGCGTTACCTGAAGAACTGAAAGATTTGGTCTAGTCACTATTTTAGGACTAAATTTAAAGTAAAAGACTGCCAAGCCACAAGCTTTGCATTTTTTGTTACTCATTCCTTCAAGTTTCAGTATGAAGACGTTTAATTCTTAAGCCTGT
Source organism: Hepsetus odoe (assembly GCA_017165825.1). Taxonomy (NCBI): domain Eukaryota; kingdom Metazoa; phylum Chordata; class Actinopteri; order Characiformes; family Hepsetidae; genus Hepsetus; species Hepsetus odoe. Next base: position 15,507,097 of record CM029389.1, read on the forward strand.
CTGTAGAGAGAGTTTTCTACATTTTTATGGCTTGCAAGAAGTCAAACTGGTCCTTTAACCGCAGCTGCACATCTGTCCCACCACGAAGAAGGTTGAGAGGGCTTGATGAAGTATGTAGAGTATTATTATTTAAACCACTTGAGTGATTTCAGCTCCAGGAATCCTGCAGCTTCCTCAAGAAACTGAAGGAGCAACATGTGGACACCTTACATAGATAGAAGTACCTTGCCTTGAGTGATGAACTACTTCTGGGATAATTGTCAGAAATGTCATTCAGTTTCACTGGGTGGCACAGTGGGTAGTGCTGTTGCCTTACAGTGAGAAGGTCCTGGGATCGATTCTCAGGTGGGACAGCCTGTGGGGCGTGGACATGTCCTCCCAATGTCAGTTTGTTTCCTCCCACCGTCCCAAGACCTGCAGGTGGATTGGAGAGGCTAAATTGTCCTCTAGGTGTGTTTGTGTCTGCAATGGACTGGCAACGTCTCCAGGGTGTGTCCCCACCTTGGGCCCCCAGCACTGCCATAATCAGGACAAGCGGCTCAGAAAACGAATTCACGCTGACGTCGATAGAGATTTATTTAGTAAAATCTGGTGGATTCCTTCATTTAGATTGGATGAGACTGGCATTCATCACAGCCAGATACGTGTCGAGAGGCATTGTTTTTCCATTGAATACACTGGAGATACGTGTCTGAGCACGGACTGGAACATTGTGCCTAGTGGATGGGAGTTGGAAAAGGTCGAAATTGGAGATGTTTTCCCAAATTTACCTTTTTTACTTCATAGTGACCGCATGTGACTACTTAAGATTTAGGGGTTTGATAAAGGAGCTGGTTTTGCTTGTCTGCTTGCACCAACAGCTTTGCTCCAGCTGCTTTTGGATGGGCTGAGATGATCAGGATCTCAGTTTAAGACAAGGCGCAGGGTGGAAGAACTAGAATGAGGGCTCAGTGGGGGAAATGTTGACATGCAACTTTTTATGATTTGTATTTACTAAACACAAGGAGGGTTGGGTGTCCTGCTTGCTTTGCTAAGTGTTTTATCAAATGTAAGACCAATGCTTACTGTTGACCATCTCCAAAGGTTTCTCCTTGCCCAGTGTGATGCAGTTGGCCTTGCCGGTAAGTGTGACAGGTATTACTTCCTCTTCCCTCTCCTTGTTTGTTTTTGTGGCCGCTTTTCCAATCAGATTTTCCAAAAATGGTCTTATAATTTGACTCTGCTGATTAGAGCTGTGCAAAGAGGCGTGGCTTTCTGCTGGAAACGTCCCGTGATCGGCCCGTGTTGCAGGAAAGTCGAGTAGGATTGCAGGGAACTGCTGGTACCCTCAGGGAAACCGAAAGCAACTCCACCAGGACATCCAAAACATGCTGGAAAGCGTTTACTCTGAAACTGTCCATCATGTGGGCGAAACTTGCAGTTGACGTGACATTCAGTTCCAACCAGCAACAAATGTTGATTCATGCACGAGGTTGATGTGTTTCCTTTGTCGAAAATAGATGAGCCGTGTGGGCTTCGCAAGGCCCAGGAAACGATGTTAAAATCCTGTCTTTTTAAAGCTGCAACCACACTTTAAAGCTGCTGAGCAACGGCGCGTCAGTTATCAGTTCAAAAATAATCCTGCTTGAGCAAAGTGAGCTTTGAGACTTGACTTAAAGGTTGAGTTGCACAAGGAGAGAAATCATTTGCTGAAAAAAAAAAAACAAATGATAATTTTTTTACAATTAGAGTCGTTAAATTGTAAAGGCCGAACACACACGAGCACATCCTACTTTAAACCACGACTCAGAGCTGAACTGCTGTTACAAGGCAGCCAACGTCAGAAAGTGAAAATAGGTTGTAGATGCACAGGGTATCCATATTTCAGAAGTTTATTTTTTTCTCTGTCGAATGTGTTTAATGGCCACCATCGTGTTTGCAGAGACTTGCAACTAGATAGCAATGATTTTGCAGAATTTACAAACACACAATCATTTACGGCATTTAGCAGACGCTCTTATCCAGAGCAATTTACAATTCCTGATTACAGGGACAGTCCTCCTGGAGAAACTCAGGGTTAAGAGTCTTGCTCAGGAACCCAGTGGTGGTAGTGCTGGAGGTAGGATTCGATCCTGCGACCTCTTGATCCATAGGCGCCTAGACCACCACCCTCACCACTCCATCATGAATCATATCCTGTTTTGCTTCTAATTGGAAGATGAATCTAAAGAAGCTTCTGATCTTGCACGTATATACTTCTGGGGGGGGGAAACAACTTTTTTTAGTGAAAATAAGACTTGGAAGATGGGGAAAAAAAACTAAACTATAGTAAATATTTGCAATCCTGTTTCTAGATCCTTTCCCAAATCATTCAGCCCTTGGGAATGGAATCAATGCACCTCACGCAAATTGCACGCTTAAGTCATTTTGCAGCTTTTTGAGATTATTTGACCTTTTAAGCTACCTTGGCCTCGCCGCTCTGGTGCAAAACTAAAAAGGGAGCTGAGAAATGTCCTGTCTGGGCGACTGCATTTGGAAAAAGGGGGACAGTGTAAGCACTGGATTCAGCTCATACCGATCATCTTGCTTTCTAATCCACTAAACCAAGCTTTACCGTGCTGTGAAGAGGTTTGATTATTAATAAAGCTTAAGAACGATCTCAAACCCACTGCCTTTCTTGCTCAATTCAGCTTCCCGCTTTGTTTCTCGGTCCCGTTCTTGCACTTTTCTCAGTGTACTAAAGTACTAAAGTATCCCTCCTGAAGGAGGAGAAATGAACCTGCACCTCCCAAGAGAGCAATCCCAGTTAGATGGCTGCTGACGGAGTTTGTAGTCTGTTCTCTCGCAAAGTCTGGCACAAGTTGCACGACACTGAAGCGCATTCAGCTGCAATTTCCTCTCGCCGACGGTGTTGGAGGGGAAGTTCATGACTGTGATATATTGTGCCTGTGAGCATGCAGTGTGAGGCGAGCTGTGTCCACAGGTTCAACTCTTCTGCCGTGACCTTTCTCATGGTTTCTCCATCCTCTCCCTCTCCTCAGGCTCGGAGCACAGATAATCTGGACAGTTCCGGGGAGCCCACCACCCGCTCGGTTGGCACCACTGCCAACTTGAAGGGGAAGATGAGCAAGAGGTGAGAAACCTGCCGCTGCCCGTTCTCATTATTGAAACCCGCATCTGCAGACCTGTGTAGTAACTAGACTCGGGCCAAAATGTTCTGATGCCTGATATTTTCATGGTTGCACAGGAAGTACCACGATTAAGACGATTAAAAATAATCCGTTCTGATTAAAAAATTAGGCACATTTCGCCGAATTGCTAGAAATGGAAATACTGCTAGAAATACAGGTAGTGAAAAAAGGGACGTGTATTAAATACATCTATGACTCTGTTTGTCAGAATGTCTTTGTTTTTTTACAACTTGGGCCTGTCCTGTGTGATCTATACCGAAACAAGGGATTGTCTTTTTTGTGTTGTTGTCCATTTAGGCTAAAAACTTGACGTTGGGAAGGTCTAAGATCTAAAATAAAAACAATAGGAACATCAAGCGCAGTAAAGCTAAAGTAAGGAGTCTGTTCTGGAAATGTATATGTGTACGTTAATATGTTAGAAGTAAAACTTTAAAAGAAAGTACAAAAAACTAAAAAATACCTAAATAGAGGGAAAAGTGTTTGTGCTGCTACGTCTCGCCTATTAGAGCCGATCATTTTGGGGTTTATTATAACGTGTCTGAAGGTTCTCTACGAAATAGAGCTCAGATTACTTTTGTTTGCTATTGAAAGGAAGGAAACCCACCCAAAGTTGTTGTCCTGTGTTGCTATACTTAATAATGTATTGTTTGTCGTCATAACCTTGATCCTTAAGCCTTAATCTACACACCAGGTTACTTTGTCACACTTGTTTCTTTGACCTTTTTTTAGTTTTCATTGTTTCTAAACTTGGTTCTAAGGTAGAATTGAACGATGGTCACTAACGTCTTCACCTCTTCAGGATTGTTTTATCGCTTTATTTACAAGCTCGAGTGAACCTTCTCTCTCCAGACTGTCTAATGTGCAGCAGCCGGGCTTTTAACCCGCAAAAAGCACACAAATCCCTGAACTTCCTCTCTTTGTTTTTGCTCCTGGATCATTTTAGAATTGGTTTTAACATACAAGCTCTTACCTATAGAGCCCAAACTCCAAAATGCTCATCTGACCTCCTCCGTAATTACACTTCAAGTCATTCTTCAGGTCTCCGTTCAAGAATCTTCCTGAGTCTCGAACAATCTGTCACTCTGAAGTAGATCTCCGCGATCTCTGTTCCTCACTGTGCTCATGTTTGCAAAAAGCTCTAAAAGACGGTTGTTTTAGCAAGTCAATGGGGTTCTCTTCTTTTTCTTTGCGATGCTGTGTGTCTTAACCTCGTAACTTGCTGTCTTTGAAAAGCAGCATATAAATGACTTTTAAATGCACTGACATCCAATCGGCTCCTTTTTAATGCAGTTTAATCAGACGATGTACATCTGATTTCTGGACCGGCTAACATGTAAGGAAACAGAAAGAGGAGAGAGGAGGTAAAGAATCAACAATACTTTGGCCTCTTCTGTGAGGAAGGAGCTGATCAGAGCTTGTATTTGTCACATTTGACAACCACTGATGAACCTGATCAGTAACAAACAGGGACTCCCTCGCTCACTCACTTTCTGAGCCGCTTGTCCTGATTAGAGTCGCGGGCGGTGCTGGAGTCCTCCAGCTCTCGCAGTGCGAAAGGCACCCTGCACAGGTTGCCAGTCCATCACGGTGCAGGCAAACACACACACTCTCACACTTGGGGGGGCAATTTACGGTCTCCTGTCCACCTGACGATGTCTTTGGATGGTGGGAGAAAACCAGAGCTCCTGGAGGAAGCCCACACAGACACGATGAGAACATGTCCACCACACAGGAAGGACCCGGAGCGCCCCGCCTGGGAATTGAACGCAGGACCTTCTCGCTGTGAGGCGACACCCTTTAAGCAGGGATGTAAAAGACTGAAATTAGTCTCAAAAATGATTTGCACACACCTCACACCTCAAAGGTGGTGCAGAAATGGACTTCTACCTGCATGTTGTGATTGGGTGACGTGCCAGTGAGTTTAACGTGAAGTCACAACCGTTTCAATTAATGCAGCTGAAACCTGCTTTACGAGCGTCTGGCCTGAGCTCCTGTCAAATGAAGCCATGGTCACGCTTTAAAGGAGTGGCAGGATCCTCACCGAGTTACCCTGAACTCAAAAATGGGAAGCATTTTGGTTTCACTTCCTTCCACAAAACTGATAGTGAGATGCAAATTTTCCTCTCTTGGTGTCACAGTGTTTTTATAGTTCAACACCGAAAGACCTCCACAGCCGTGGAGTGCTTGCTTATGCATGCAAATTTACAAAGAATCCAGCTGATGTTCATATCAGTAAACAGGCCGTATTCAAATCCTTCCGCGGGAGAGTCTCTTAAATATCATTCTGCTCTAGAACTTGTGTCCAACTCGAGACTTGTTTCGTTCAGCAGCAGACTGTTACACCCGCAGTGTAAGAAGGAGCTACCGCAGGTCATTCCTACCTGCAGCCAGCAGACTCCACAACTCAACAACATAGCATTACATATTGAATATTACTTGTTTATTATTATATATTATTATTATTATATATTGCATTTCAATTTGTTACTTGTTTATTCAGAATTTATTTAAAACTTATTTATTACGGTTTACTGTATATATGGTCGCCTTCCCTAATCTTCGTGTGTGTGTGTGTGTGTGTGTGTGTGTGTGTGTGTGTGTATATGTGTATAGATAGATAGATAGATAGATAGATTTATAGCTCTTGTACTTATTCCTCATTCTTTATATTTTTCTTATTTTTCTGTACATCTATCTTTCTATATTCTTTCTGTCTCCTTTATAAGAGCCCTGTAACGCCCAAATTTCCCATTCGTGGGATAATAAAAGATTTCTCTACTCTCTACTCTAGAATACGACAAAGCGTGCACCCCTCTCCCAAAAAGACGGCTTGAATCTAAAACATTGCTTAAAACATTCCATTCTTGGCCATGTTTAAGTAAAACACATTAATTAATGACATTGAAAATTCGATTTTTGAGATTGACCAATGAAAACCCATAACCGGCACCAAACATCCAGCAGACGCTTGTTCATCAAGACACTTCAGGAGGATTTTTAAGAGGGAGTTTGGCTGAAATCTAATTTCCACCACTTTCCACCTTCCCCAGATATGTGCTTGATCAGCGAAGGCAGCAGTGGAGTCCATACTGCCCCGTTAGTGCGGGAGCTAAAAAAATATATCAAAGTCAGAGTTCATCCAAATAGTTTCCAAAACATGTCTTCTAAAAATCGCTTCCTCACTCATTGAATGTGAGTTTTTAGTGTTCAAACGTTAATCTTCTAAAGAAGGAAAACACCAAACATGTCTTGGGGATTGAATATATCTGCAGTCATTTAAAAAAAGTGTGTTTTTTGAGCCTGTCAGTTTGTCAGTGACACTCCGGACCTACATGTCTGGCTTGAAGGGATTCAAATTAGAACTTTTTTTGTGTTTTTGTCCATTTAGGCTAAAATCTTGACATTAGGAAGGTGATTGGAAAAAAAAACAAAAAAAACAATAGAAACATTCTCTCAAACGCTAAGTTAGGAGTTTGTTTTAGAAATACATTAAACGAACGCATATACGTCAGAAGTTAAAGTGTAGAATAGAAATAAAAGTACTTAAGGAAAGTGTTTGTGGTGTTATTTCTCTCCTGCGAGTTGCTAATTTTGGGGTTTATTATAAAGCGCCTGAACGTTTTCTACGAAATAGCGCACCGATCACTCTTCTGTGTTATTGAAAGGGAGGAAACCCGCCCAAAGCTCTCCTGTGTCGCTACTTTTAACAATGAAATCAGTTTTTATCATTTTTAATAGCAGTACTGGTTAGATGTTTAGAATAAAGATTTCTTCTGGACCTGCTTATGTGGCTTTTGAGAATTTTAAAATGTTGAGTTTTATTACTGTTATTACTATGGCAACTGTGGAAACTTTACAAATTGGCTCCAGAGCATTAACATGGGTTTGTTTTTTTGTTTTTTTTTGCTTTTTTGCAGGCTGTCTGTTGTCAAAGGCCACTTCCCAAAGCTTGTGGACTGTGCCCACTTTCACTATGAAAATGTGGACTTTGGATCCATTGAGGTAAGCTCTGACAGGCCTGTTAGGATCTGCAGGTAACCGAGGTCCACAGCTCCACGGCCCAGTGTTCGTTTTCACAGCCGTCCTCTGGACACTGCCATCTGAACCGGCTTAGCTTAAGCTAAACCAGACCTCAGATTAAGATCCTGCTCTGTGCTTCAGGGTGATGGACACCGCTCGTCTAGTTAAAGTGGTATAATGTGTATGAACCCAATATATTACACGCACACCCTGAGAGTCCACTCGCACTCTCACACTTCCCGATTCCACTTCCCCGTGTGTCTGCTGTACGGGACGGGGCTTGACATGTTCTTCAGTTTCTACAGTGAGTTTCAGCAGAAACGGAGGGGATTAACTGGAAGTGAATTTGCTTTGTGAGTGCAGTGTGCACGGAGAGGACTTCATATAGTCTTAAAAAAAAACCTCGACCATCTTTCACCAGAGCTTTACGTTTTTATAGAATGAATGAGATTTAAGGTGAGGTGGTCTTCGCTGGAGCTTTCTTAACGATTCTAGAATGAACGCGGTTTTTAAAAACGGCAGAAGTTGTGTGTAATTAAGTCATTACTTAATGCTTAATGCTTCAGGCAAGGAGGAGGATTAGCCTGCAGAGTGTTCAGTCTAGAGCAGTGAGTTACACCAACATTTAGGTCAGAAGTGTGAGTGTGTGTGTGTGTCAGTGTATGTCAGAGTTAGATGCTTGTCGTTTAGGGGGTTGGTGATCAGCAAGAGAATGACAGTGCGGAGCATCTCCAGGGCTGTGGCCATTACACACACACACACACACACACACACACACACACACACACTGCTGAGTTTAATACATTAAAACAAATATAGTTTTTCCCAAATAGATTAATGCAATACAATATATTCCAATAGATAGACAGATATTTTTTCTGTCTGTCTGTCTATACGTGCAGATAAATGCTATTAGATAGTATTTGTTGGACGGTCAGACAGACAGACATGGAGACAGATGTTGGAATCTTGTGTTTGCAAGGTTCACTCACTCTCTCTCGCGCACACACACACACACACACACACACACACACACACACACACTTTTTTCCACACATGTGCACTGAAGAGGAAGAGCAGCAGCCCATTTGTTTTTTCTTTTTGTCCTGAATGGGCTGTTTTGCTCTGAGCTCTGCTCTTTATGACGACAGATGCCCGTTGATGTTCTGTGCAGAGACAGAACGGGGGGATTCAGCGTTTTGTGGTCAGTGATGTCGGATAGATATGATTGGTGATCGTTGGCGTCTCTGCATGTTTGAGCTTCAGCTCTCCCATCATGCACCGGGGAGTCTTTCTCATTAGTGTTTAACCTTCCTAACGAAAGGCAAGCTATAGAAGGTTCTCCCATCTTTAGTGTCGGTGCTCTGTGGAGCAGAAAGCAGAATAAACAGCACGCCCGAGGCTCTCTAAACTCCTCTCAGTTCTCCTTTCGCTCTGCCCTCCTTCCCCTCCTGTCGCTTTTCCACTAGAGCAGGGAAGGCGAAGGCGCAGATTTAAGTTTCATTTGAAAAATAATTCCTAAAAAGATCTCGGGCGGTTTGGAGAGGTTATAATCCAGAGGTGGTCTAGTGGTTAGGGAGTCGGCCCCAGGATCGGAAAGTCATGGGTTTAAATCCCAGACCAGTAGGTTGTCCTGAGGTACCCTTGAGCAAGGTACAATCCCCATCACTGCTCCCCGGGCGCTTTCAATAGCTGCCTCCTGCTGCACATGTGTGTGTGTGTGTGGGCGAAACACAGAGATTGAATTTCGTTGTGTTGTGCTGTGCTGCGTTTCACAATGAGGAATAGTCACTTTCACTTTTGTTCACTTTCATTAGGGCGGAGCAGTTCATCGTTTTTATATAAATATCACAATTTGAAAAAACTAAGTTTTAAATCAAGTGGGCTGCAACGATGAAAAGATGTGAAAGATAACTAGAGATGCATTTCCCAAAAAAAACAAGTTGTTAACTTCTTAAACACAGTTTCACATGAATTTAACCAAATTTATTTATTTAACCATAAATCATGTGTTTTGATCGTAAAAGAGCGCCTTAATGGTGATAAAGCGCATTAAATGATCAGAAAAATTCACTCATTTAAACACTTAACATTGAATATGCACGACAGAGCAGAAATACCTTCCGATTTAAAAAAATATATATATATATTTTATTGATTTAAATAATTCAGTTGAAATTGCAGTTGGAGTTCGACAGAAGAATCAAATATATTTCCAAATCGTTCAGCCCTACAATAAGGACGGTCACCCATCTGTCCCAGTCATTGTTTTAGGACCGGACAGCTGTTGAGCTGATATTATGGAGAAATATTCTCAGCCCAGCTGGGACACTGACATGGCATCGTTACGCGTGCTGAGACAAGTGTATCGAGCATGCCGGCGTGTCCTTAGGCACCTAAAAAATACCCATCCAGCATCGTCTCTGTGCCCAGAAGCTGTCCCTTCATGAGGGGCCGGAGGATGACGGGCACTAGTGCATCTGCTGAGACGTTAATTCCTCCCATCCCAAAAAAAAATCACCCAACGTGTGCCAAAACCCAAATTTGAGATGAATCGTTTGCTTAGGAATCAGGATTGAATCGTTCTGAGATTTGAGATTCACCCTCCCCTCCCCCTCCCCTCCCCCGCATACCACTGTTTGTCTGCAGGATGGCAGGAGTTCACGTCTGTTGCACTTCAGATTAAAATGCCTCGGTTTAATCCTCTCAGCCTCGTTGCCCCCCTGCAGCCCCCCTCGGAGGGGCTGCACCACGTTGCTTTTGTGTTCGCTGTGTGGCCTGCTCCAGGACGGCCGATCCTCAGACAAAGCTAATCGTGGAGTGAAAGTGAAAGTGACTGGCATTGTGAGCACACAGTGAAGCAAATACATCCTCTCTCTTTAACCCTGTCATATCCAGGGGCCAGGGAGCAGTGATGGGGACGGTACCAGGTGCCTCGTAGCGACCTGCTAGCCTTGGACTGAGTTCAGAGTTTCTGCTCTGACTTTTCTTCTAAAGCAGTTCTCTCTCCTCTCCCAAAACTACGTTCAGAGTTAGCAGACATTATTTTTTTCAACGGTTTCGGGCCCAGGAGTGCAAAACCACATAACCTGTGCCCTAAAACGTTTCCTCGTGATCCATGTCTTCAGTTAAAGTGGGTGATCCAGCGGAGCGGATGATGAAGGAGGGGAAGCTGATGAGCTTGACGGGGATGTGAAACCGCAGTGCGTGTTTGTTTGCTGGGGTCTTTCACGTTTCCTCTTAGCTTTCGACTTTTGGTTTTAACGTGCTTTTACCGTAAAGGTCTCTGACCTCACGAGTGACCCGTTTTACATCTCAGATCAGCTTATTTTTCAGTTTCCTAATGTTCACCTCGCCTCTAATCATCAAAACGCTTCAGGATAAAACAGAGCACACACAGGAGCCAGGTTTAAACAGCGGATTGCGGTATTGCGATTATTTTTTTTTTGACCACTTTGAACTTTTTGTTTATCCCGAAGCCCACATGTTCCGATTGCGTAACACTCCATAATCACGCAGGTAAGCTTTTGGATCAGTTCTGCACCAGCCCTGTAAAAATGACCCGTGTAATGTCCCACCTGTTTAACGCGCTGATCTGTTAATGTGTGTGTGGGTGTGTTTTCAGCTGCAGTTCGCTAGCGAGCAGAGTGATGCAAGCTGGAGCTCGCCCAGTGCCAAAGACATGGTCTTCCTCGTGCAGGTCGCCTGCCAGGTGAGTGGACGCACCCGGTCATTTTTAATAACGCACCTCCGCCTGTCCCTGCTGTCACACACTCGCGCATCGTTCCAAGACGAAATATGACCCCCTGCACATCCATGTACTCACTGTACACACATCCATATCCAGCTTCCAGGGAGCAGTGATGGGGATGGTACCTTGCTAAAGGGCATCTCGGGGCAACCTACTGGTCTGGGATTGGAACCCACAACCTTGTGATGCTGGGGAGTCCCTAAACACCAGTCCACCACTGTCTGATCTTTTGGTATGAAATGGATTACTCCCCCCTATGTGCATGAAGATTTATGAAGGATTTCCAGAATAAGGGTTTGACGTCCCCCCGCCTCCCCCTGAGTGTGCTTAATTCTGAAGTCTGAGTTAGATTTTTAGATATTTTGTGTGTTTAAATGGTTGGGTGCAATGGATCGCTAATCACTATAAACAATATAAACCAAAAATTGGAACAACCACCACTAACGACATGAAATGAGGACGTTGCAACCGAGCCACAGTCTCTCCCTACACTGAAATTCGGAAGATCTTTCAGCGAGTTTCTTTTTGTACCATTTAACTTAAAAAAGGGACGTTAAATGTAAATTAACTTTGGAATCATTTACATCGGCGTGTGGTGCTGTATTTTAATGTGCCTGTATCTGTCTCTCTCTCTCTCCTCTTTTCTCCCTTTGCTTCTCTCTTTCCCTCTCTCTCATCTCCTCCCTCCCTCTCTCTCACACCCTAATATCGCTCCAATATTTTTTTGCCTCCCCCTCTCTCTCTAACCCATCTGCGTCTTGTTTGTAGGGTAAGACGTGGATCGTCCGCCGCTCGTACGAGGAGTTCCGGACGTTGGATGCTCATCTGCACCAGTGCATCTACGACCGGCGCTACTCCCAGCTGCTGCCCCTGCCGGCCCTCAGCGAGATTGGGGACAGAGCGGAGGTGAGTGAGCGCTGGTTCCCCCGCTGTAGATCCACTTTTGCGGCCTCTGCTTTCCAGTTAGCGTAGCGTTGTAAGCAGGTCAGGGTGTGCTTGTATAGGCCGTGTAACGTACAGGCTCCCTGTTGATGTAGGGCTTTGTTCTGATCTGAGCACTAATGAAGGTTCTGCTTTAACTGACCCACTTTATCAATACGTTCTCCCGCTCTCAGATATTCACCCCCATGCTGTCCGAGTACCTGAACCGTCTCTCCATGATCGTGGACAGTAAGCTGAACTGTGGGCCTGTGCTCACCTGGATGGAGGTGAGATTAAATCATGTCCCTGAAGAGCTTGTGTGAGTGTGTGCACGGGGGTCCGGGAGTGAAATTGGGTGATATGCAAATGTTTGGCTGCAAAAAGTCACACACTCCACACTTTCTTGAGGGAACATGAGCACACAGCATCTGCAGAGGACACACTTCTATTGGGACGGAACATGCCCGAAAAATAAAAAAAACTGCAAATGTCATATGATCATAATTTTTTGGAATCAACTGAAATTGTGCCCAAAATCACGAATGAGTTCTGCTGAAGGGCTGTTGAGATGGGAGAGCCAATAACCGTGCATGACAGCCAGCGTTTGCTTTTATTTCGATTCGATCTTTATTTCTTTGAATTTCTAATCTAAGATTTTAAAACTTTTTATGGAGTAAATGTTACACGCTAGATGTTGCCTGGTCTGAAATTTTGCACAATGATGGAAATTTGGAGATTTCGCCGACGGCCGATGTCCCTGAGAGCCAGGATGCTTCAATACTTCGTCTCTCATGAAAGGTCGTCCCTCGTCTTTTAGATTGACAATCATGGAAACCGCTTCCTGCTGAAAGAAGAGGCATCTTTAAACGTCCCTGCCATCGCAGCAGCTCACGTCATCAAGCGCTACACTGCCCAAGCCAGCGACGAGATCTCCATCGAGGTACGTGTGCACACTGAAGACGTCCAATGAAGTGATTTTGTGTTTTCGCTATTTGGACGTCCTATTTAAAAGTAATAGTGCTGAAATAGGATGATAAATAAGTCATGAAAGCACATTTTAATTGTTATTTAGTGAGTTATCTTTGTTTCGGGTGTCATTAAACGTTGTTTTTCAGGGAATCGCGCCAGCGAGTGCACAGATTCACTCCAACCACTGACATGCAAACATTTGAGGGTTTAGAAGAATGACTTGGATAAGGACAGTGTCTAAAAGTGGAAAGACGATTAGAGACAAACTGCAGGAACAGCAGCTACACAGCCTCTAGTCCACCCCTCACATAAACCACACTGACTATTTCTAGCTGGAGAGAAGCTTTGAAAATCTGTGCACCACACGGGCAAAAGGGCATCTCCTGACCAGGCCTGATCCTGATCCTCTGTGGATCGTTTGCGGTCTTCATGTGAAAGCTGAACTTCTAGCAGTCCCACTAAGGGATATCGGCCAGTCTGCCAAACCTGCCTAATGTCTGACATGACGTCCTTGTCCGGGATCTTGTTGTGCTCTTTGTCCTGGCCTGATTCTGCTGTGCTGTCACCCTCTCCTCTTCTTCATCACCATCCTCTTACTCCTTCATCAGGTCTATTCCTGTCCCCCCTCCCCAGTCCCTGCTCTATATAGACAGATTCTTTCTGGGCCACAGAACAGGGTGACCTGGCACATTTAGAGTTCTCTCTCTCTTTCTCTCTCTCTCTCTCTCTCTCTCTGTCTGTGTGTCTCTCTTTCTCTCTCTCTCTGTCTCTCTCTGTCTGTGTCTCTCTCTCTTTCTCTCTCTCTCTGTCTCTCTCTGTCTGTGTGTCTCTCTCTCTCTCTCTGTCTGTCTGTCTCTCTCTCTCTCTCTCTGTCTGTCTGTCTCTCTCTCTCTCTCTCTCTCTCTCTCTGTCTGTGTGTCTCTCTTTCTCTCTCTCTCTGTCTCTCTCTGTCTGTGTCTCTCTCTCTTTCTCTCTCTCTGTCTGTGTCTCTCTCTGTCTGTCTGTCTCTCTCTCTCTCTCTCTGTCTGTCTGTCTCTCTCTCTCTCTCTCTCTCTCTCTCTGTCTGTGTGTCTCTCTCTCTCTGTCTGTGTGTCTCTCTCTCTCTGTCTGTGTCTGTCTCTGAATCTCTCCCTTCTCTGCTTATTTGTCAAATCCCTCCTTCTCTCTTCCTATTTTTTTTTTGTTTCTATCATTCTTTATCTTTTGTTCTTAATCTGTCATTGTCTCTTATATATGTCTCATATGTTGTTTCTCTCTATTACTGTTTTCCACTCACGCGCTCGCTCACTCTCTCTCTCTGTCTCACTCTCTCTCTCTGTCTCTCTCTCTCTCTCTCTCTCTCTCTCTCTCTCTTTAAACTTTGTGAATGTTTTTTCAGTAACTCAGCTTCCCAAATTGTCAGTCACTCTTTGTCTTTCACGTGTCTTTCTCTTTTAATTGCCCTCCCTTTTCTCGTTCCCTATTTTTTCTCTCTCCGTCTTCAGTCCCTTTCCTCTGCTCTCTGGTGAGAAGCTTCTCTTTTCCTCCCTTCTTCTCATATCTGGGTCAGAAGTTGCTTTTGCTGAGAACCAGACTCGAGAGGGTCAGAGCAGCCGCCTGTAGTTTGGACTCCGTTCGTGGCTGTTGTGGCTGAAAATCATTTCGTTCGTATCGTGTTTGGTCTAAAACTTCCCCAGTCGTATGTTTTGACATTGACCCGATCTGATTCCTGTGCACAAGTGCAAAACTAATGACGCCTCCCTGGTCTGTGATGTCTCTGCTCAGTGAATATTAAACTCCTTCAGACGGAGGCTCAACAGCTTTTTTAATGTAGAATGGCTCTCTGTTCCTAAAGGTTGGTGATATCTTGTCTGTGATTGATATGCCACCCAAAGAGGAGACCACCTGGTGGAGAGGGAAACATGGCTTCCAGGTACCGGCTCTCACTTTGACGCTTGTTTACTCCTCACACACATCATGGCTTTGTTGTCCCAAACTCATGCAAGTACGCCATGGAATTGAACTGGGTTCTTTGGGGGATTTTGTGTAGAATGAACGCACACCTATGATTGCATTAGTTCAAAATAGATGAGTGGGAAGAGCCTACAACTGAAAGTGAAAGTGATTGTATTGCAAACACAGCACATGGTAAACCACAATGAAACACATCCTCTCTAACCCACACACACCTTTCTCCAGAGGGCAGCCAGATCCAGCACCCAGGGAGCAGTGATGGGGACGGTACCTTGCTCAAGGGTACCTCAGGGCTACCTACTGGTCCGGTATTTGAAACCACGACCTTCTGATCCTAAGGCCTCTTCCCTAAACGCTGCTGCCCAAAATCTTACATGACGTTCTTGCATGATAACTAGTTGCTATTGTTAACTATAATTAATAACTAGGTTAGTTGCAATTAGCCACATTATTTGAAGCAGTTAAACACAATTATCATGTTTTTGGGTGTAATAATCCTAAAGGAGGTGTTTTTCATAGCTGTGTAAATGGACAAGCAGGGGTGGGGCAGAGGTGGGCTTGCGTTAAGGGCTACGTCCCAGGATCAGAAGGTCATGGGTTTGAATCCCAGAGCAGTAGGCAGCCCTGAGGTTAAGCAAGGTACCGCCCCACCACTGCTCCCTGAGTGCTGGATATGTCTGCCCACTGCTGGATGGTGTGTTTGTGTGTTAAATACAGAGGATGTATTTGGTTGTGGTTCACTGTGTTCACAATGACAAATAATCACTTTCAATTGGTTATTAATTGATTGTGTTAATTAGGAGACTGCTTGATCCAATTGTTCTGAACCTGTGCTGTACATGTGAATATAACAGCTCTGTGAAGTATAGTTTCATGAAAATAATGCTGCTGTTACAGGTTCCACAGGGTTGGCCATAAACGTAGCAGCTCTGTATTTATTATTCCAGTTTTGATTTAATTGGTTATTAGCAATTAAATCATTACAGTGAACATGCTGTATTTTTAATTATACTGCTAAATAAATACTGCTAAAAATAACTGCTTATGCACGAACACATCGATGAATCCTGTTTGTTTCCTGGAAAAGTCTGTTCAGAAGCCTGTTTCCTTGATATTTTGCTTGGAAGCAATTATCAGGTGCAAAAATAATGTTTTATGTCCATCACATAAAACAAGAATGTTGCAAGCCTGTTCCAGAGATGAAACACTTTGCAGCCTGGAGTGCTAAAACATTTGTCCCAGTTTATTTTCATTTAAAGATGCAATGTTCTTGATTAAGTGGTTCATCCCACTCAGTGTTTATTAAACTAATCCCCTGATCATCTGGAATCATCTGCACCTGGTTCTTCACTGCTTCATGTCTTAAGTGAGACGCTTTGTTCTGCTTGAAGGTTCAGACGTAGATCACTGTGTGGATTAACCAACACAGAACTATCAAACTGCTCAGGTACAGAGACTGGACTGAAAATGAGAGACAACAACACTGTCCTTCAGGAAGATCTGGAGAACTGCTCAGGTACAGAGACTGGACTGAACATGAGAGACAACATCACTGTCCTTCAGGAAGATCTGGAGAACTGCTCAGGTACAGAGACTGTACTGAAAATGAGAGACAACAACACTGTCCTTCAGGAAGATCTGGAGATCTGCTCTTCAATAAATGAATAAAAAAAGTCTGACCCTTAAGAATCAAAATATGAAGAAATGAAAGCCTTTTGCACTACACTTTATATCCCATGAATGCTGAGTCATCTGGTTCATTCCAATAGCAAAAGAGAGTTTGTGATTGGTCAGGAGGAGGACGTCGTTCAGTCAGGCTCGTTTGCTTTTTTGTAACCCTGTGAATGAGGGTTTAACAAAACTGTGGAACCCTTTCTGTAACAGTGTATCTGGACCATTGTTTTAGATGTTGGACCTGAGCTCTCCTTTATCTTCTTGTCCTGCAGGTTGGCTTCTTTCCGAGTGAGTGCGTGGAGCTGATCAAGGAGAAAGTTCCTCAGTCTGTTAGCGCTTCCTCCGCTAAGCTTGGTACTTAGACAATCTTTTCTCGTGTGGAGTGCCATTGTGTCTTTATATCTAGCATTATATCTTCTGGGCAATTCCACAGGTTTATTTCCAAATTAAGGAGATCACTTGGATGTTTAAAGTGTCCAGAAACTAGATCATGGAGAACTTTTTCACAAACTGTTAATGTAATGTCACATAAAACTCACATGATGGCCCACTTGTAGAAATTAAACATAAATGGCTGTCTGTCTTCTGGATGTCATCACAGCTTTGATTTCTGCATCAGGATTGAAAGATTTGTGTCTTTTTTGCAACCTTAGAGGGAGATGCTGTCACCTCCACTGTGTCTGGACCACCTTCTCCCACTTCAGGTATGGCCGAGAGTTTTTAATGTGTGTCTCTTAGGAGACATTTATCTCTGGTTACGTAATCTGCCTGCAGCAGCGATTGTAATGACCTTGCCAGCTTCTGTTGATTCCCGGCTTGCTGATTCTGGGATTTCGTCGAGGCCTTGAGTTGAGCTGTTTAGGCACCAAGAGGCTCAACTGTTTCTCCTTTAACAAGGTGCTGGATTTTCACATGTGCCTCTGAACACTGTTGTTGGACCATCTTGAAACGCTCTCTAAAGAAGGAGGCATTTCGGTTCTTTACAGGAAGCCTGGCATGCTGCTTTTCTCTGAGCTGTATCTTTTAGAATGTTTTTCTCTGTTTCTTTCTCTCAGTTCTTCAGCCTTGGTTCCTAAGACTTTCTGGTAACACCTTCTGAGTTGAACTAAACTCTCTAATCCGTCAAAAACAACACCCTGGTCTACATTGCCTAACATCTCATCGAGGCAGGATTAGAGCCATTTATACAGCGGAGAGCAGGAGTGGGTGGTGTTGAGAGGCTGGAGGTGGAGAAGTGGGCAGCCACCACGCGGCATAAATCATCCTGAAATGTTGTGATGATCTCCCTCCTCGCTCTACATAGCCCAGGCATCTCGCTGTATAAATGAGAAGCTGTTTTGCCCTCTCCAGGTTCTACCGATTGATCCCAGCGTTCTTGTTTTAGGCTTCACCCTAATCCTAATCCCGCAACACGTTGCAGCGATCTGATAGAGTTTTGCTTCACCCAGAAATGGTTGATGCTTAAGAACGATGGCTGGATGAGGCCACCTGACGAAGCTGGATGGCTCAAACAGTTGGTTTTAGGATAAAGTATTTCATTTCTGATGTCTTTAAGGCTGTTATATCATAATCAGAATTTGGACAGGGCTGCAATTTCAATTCTCTGGTTTTGACGACTATTTGGGGAGTTTAATGAATATAACATTATGAAAATTGGATAAAACTTGTGAATTGGCAGCCTGGCTCATTATATTTAGAACTAAAAGTTACTTTTTGGCTCAAAAAAAGAGAGCTGGGCAGTAAAAATAAATAAATAAAAAATAACAGCAGAAATGGTGAGAAGTGGTGGCATAAATCTTTCCTACCAAAGGCCCAGTTAATGGTACGATTGGATCAAAAAATCAAACATACGAAGTTCTTGCCTCTAAAATTGAGATTATTGAGTGAAGTTTGCTTCTGTAGACTAAAAATAAAGAGAGTGTATGCTTTACTAATGAGCGCGGTGTAAAGTGCATGCACAAACACATTCAGCTGCATCGAGCTGTCAAGTAATCCCCCAACCGACTTGCTTGTGTGGTTTATAACACTTCATGACATCATCATCATCATCACCCATCATGTCACTGGTGAACTCTTTAAACGATCATTTAGCAGTGTTGACATTTTTATGGCCCTACAAGCAAGCACTTTCTGAAATTCTTCCTCCACTAAACCTAAGCACTATTACATAAGACCAGCTACTTAAACTGCTCCGACCGAAGCAAATCAAATACCACGCTGGGTTTGCTGGTTGGCAAGGAGGTGTTTAGGTGAAGTCAGCCTTATGAAATCAGCTTAGCGCACATTAATATCAACTCGTGTCGCAATATTCGGGATATTTTTGTTTACAACAAGGCGCTATTGTGAAAAAGGCATTTCTTAATATGGACGTTGACACTTATTGATTGAACACGCCCACCGGGGGCAGTGGGCTGCATACCTGCACCCGGGGGCAGCTGTGGGGTTAAGTGCTTTGCCGTCAGCCATGGATGCAGGAACGAGAAGGCATTGTTCAACCACCACCCCATTCATTTTTTTTTTTTTTTTTTTGGGTGTAGCCCTAATGAGGTTTTAGGTTTTCGTTTAAATCTCCACAAAAAAAGGAGGGTTCTGCTCTAACGCACTTGAGTATTTAATGTCCAGGTTCTTCACACCATTAGTCTAAATTCCTGATCCAATGAACCTACACAGTTAGTAGATCAGAGAAAGAATGGATGAATTTTGCTTAACCACCAAACATGGGATTCATATTTGTTTTATGGAGAATGCTATTTTTTGCCAAACTATCGGCAGTTTAATCTGGCTGCCTGTTTTTATTTTTAGTACCACTTTTTAGAGAAAGGAACTTGATGCTAATTTGAGAACCCTTGTTTGCGGCTCACGTTTGCTCTATTGTGCCCTCCTGTGTCAGTGTCTAAGAAGCACGGCAAGCTGATGGGCTTCCTGCGCACTTTCATGAAGTCCAGACCCACCAAGCAGAAACTGAAGCAGAGGGGTATCCTGAAGGAGCGAGTGTTCGGTTGCGACCTGGGAGAGCATCTTCTCAACTCTGGACAAGAAGGTACTCATAAGCATTGTTGTTATTATTTTCTTTGTTTCTTTGTTTTTTAGAAATTTTGCAAAGTGCCCCAGAAATTCACTTTAAATGCAATGCTTGCAAATTCACCCTGTCCTGGATACTTATACACTTTAATCTCAGGTCTCCTTGTAGGATCTGTAGCAAAGCCCATGGAGGGGTAGTAGTGCTTTTCAACACTTAGGATTGGCTAAGAGGTGATCGTTCCTTTTCAAACAATCAGTTGCACAGTCTCAAAATCCTGCCAACCAACAAACCACCTTAGACCAACCGCTTAGCTTATGCTTTGGTCATTTTATGCTTTCTCTAAAGTGTGTCCTTTTTCCCAGTTCATTCATTTATAAGTTATATGATCTGGAAGAGTAGGGAGCAGCTTGAGGATGGAGATCTGCTCTAGAGAGGAGAGGAATGAAAGTTAGTAGGTCAAAGACAGAATACATGAGTGTGAATGAAAGGGAGGAAAGTGGAGTGGTTAGGATGGAGGGAGTAAAGGTGACAAAGGGGGAGGAGTTTAAATACTTGGGATCAACAGTTCAGTGTTCAGCGAGTGTGCAAGAGAGGTGAAGAAGAGCGTGGAGGCAGGTTGTAATGGGTGGAGAAGAATGGCTGGAGTGATCTGTGAAAAATGGGTACCAGTAAGAGGGAAAGGGTAGGTTTACTGGACGGTAGTGAGACCAGTTATGTTGTATGGGTTGGAGACAGTGGCACTGACAAAAAGACAGGAGGCGGAGCTGGAGGTGTCAGAGGTAAAGATGCTGAGATGTTCGTTGGGTGTGACAAGGATGGAAAGGATTAGAAATGAGTATATTAGAGGGACAGATCAGGTTGGACGTTTTGGAGAAACGTTAGAGAAGCAAGGTTATGTTGGTTTGGACACGTCCAGAGGAGAGATGAGGATTATATCAGGAGGAGGATGTTGAAGATGGAGCTGCCAAGAAAGAGAAAAAGAGGAAGACCAAAGAGGAGGTTTATGGATGTGGTGAGAGAGGACATGCAGGTGGTGGGTTTGAAGGATGCAGAAGACAGGAAGAAATGGAGACAGTTGATCCGCTGTGGTGACTCCTAAACGGGAGCAGCCGAAAGCAGATGATAGCCGTACATCTACTTATTCATACACAATACACAACCGTTCAATCACTTCCTTGTTTTGACTCTTCTGTGTTGGTTTAGTTCCCCAGGTGTTGAAGAGCTGTTCCGAGTTCATTGAGAAGCATGGCATAGTGGACGGCATCTACAGACACTCTGGCATTTCCTCCAACATCCAGAAGCTTAGGTCAGCCCGCTCTCTCTAAGCCCTGTCAGATGCAAAACATGATTGACAAGCATCACATGATTGGTTACAAATGTCTCTGTAGATGTACATCCAGAGAGTTCTTCTAAGATATCTTGAAGGCCTGGATTTTTCTTTCAGTTATGTGAATTGAGACAAGGATCTTTAGATAGTTTTCTAGCCTCTATAAAGCTTTTAGGATCACACTGTTTTTAACGTGTCTCTAACTGTAGGCACGAGTTTGACAGCGAGAACGTTCCAGACCTGACTAAAGACGTGTACATGCAGGACATTCACTGTGTAGGCTCTCTCTGCAAGCTCTACTTCAGAGAGCTGCCAAATCCACTCCTAACGTATCAACTGTATGAAAAGTTTGCTGTAAGTGTTCACGTTCCCTTTGAGTCTGAGATGTTTAAGCCATAATGTGTGAGTTCTGTGCAATGGGCTTGAACCACCTCTAAATATCTACCAGGGCTTCACCTGGCTGGTGTGAAATGACTGTCAAGGTGTCTAATCTTTGGCATATTGAGTAGATTAGATGGGAACAAATGTTTTGCCAAAGTACCAGGTTCTAGATCAAGGGGTTCCAACCACTCAGCGTTCATTGATCATTTCAACAAACCAGATTAGACTAACAGCTTGTGGTTTGGTCATTTCAGATGCAACTTCCTCTAAAGCTCGTCTTGCTTTGCTGTGCATGCAGGGATACGCCAAGCATGTTTGCATGTTCATAGTGTAGTGAAGTTCAACATTTATGAATTTAGCTTAGCAGTCTTTGAGGTGATCGCATGGTGGTGTAGCTCTGAAACCTCACTGCGAGAAGGTCCCAGGTGGGACGGTTTGCATGTTCTCTCCGTGTCTGTGTGGGTTTCCTCCCACCGTCCAAAGGCATGCACATCAGGCAGATTGGAGATGCTGAATTGTCCGTGAGTGCGTGTGTATGTCTGCCTTGCAATGGACTTGCGACCTGTCTAGGCTGTCCGGTTTTACTCCCCGTGACCCTAATTAGGACAGTGGTTAGTGAGAAGATCCTGGGTTTTATTCCCAGTCGGGGCGGTAAGGTTCTGCATCCTTTCTGTGTGGATTGGACATGCTCTTCCTCTGTGTGGGTTTCCTCCAGGAGCTCTGGTTCCTCACACCATCCAAACAAGGAATGGAGATGATAATCTATCCCCTAGGTGGGAGTGTGTCACTGCCCAGTGATGGACTGGCGACCTGTCCAGGGTGTCCCTGCCTTTTGCTGTGTGAGAGTTGGAAGAGACTCCATCACCGCTCTAATCAGAAAAGATGAGTCTCTGAGAGCCAAAAACGTAGTCCTTCAGGAAGCCTGGGCAATTCCCAAACAATAAAATATAAAAAGTCTGGCTTTTTGGAAGGAAATTGGGAAGAAAGGAGGTGTGGCTCAAGACTTTTGTACAGAACTGTAACAAACAAGTGATGGATTTCCTGCAGATTTAATTCTTCACAAGAATGTTTTATTGATTTGCAGATGTTGACTGTAGCTGGATGCGTGTGTGTAAGTGTATCTGTGCTCTGTTGTAGGATTGTATGGGGGAGATGACGGAGGATGAGCGCATGGTGAAAGTTCATGACGTCATCCAGCAGCTCCCCCCTCCTCATTATAGGTAAACTTTTCTCACAGAGCAGATTATTCTGGTCCAACGCAACTTAAACTCAAAAGAATTTCCCTTTTATGCAAAACAATGTATAGTTTTAAAGAGGCATCCCAAAGAATATATTAATATACCTTTTTCCATATATTACTGGATTATATTCCTGGTTTCTTAAAAACCAGCCATTAGATTTTGCTCCCTTGGTGATGATGGGATCCATTTTCATCCCAGATGTATTCAAGGTTTAAAATGATGGTATTGTGAGGCAAAACACCTTTCTTTCATATTTGCTATTTTTACCAGCATTGCACTGGAAAGCATGCACTACAGTTGGGTTTCTCTAAAATGAACCATTTAATATCTCAGTAATCAAATTATGCAGAAATATTGCACTTTAAATTGTGAGCGGTGTCTTCTGCTTTGATGCCTTCTGTGATGATGCTCCTGGATCTTTCTCTCAGGACCCTGGAGTACCTCATAAAACATCTGGCCCTACTAGCCACGATGAGTGGAAAGACCAACATGCACGTCAAGAACCTGGCCATCGTCTGGGCCCCAAACCTTCTCAGGTGAGCATTACTCTGCATGAAGTGAAAGTGACCGTGAACACAGTGAACCACAACCAAATACATCCACTTTAACACACACACACCGTCCTGCATGGGGCAGCCATATCCAATACCCACATAGCAGTGATGGGGATGGTACCTTGATCAAAGGAACCTCAGTGCAACCTTCTGTTCTGGGATTCAAACCCACAACCTTCTGGTTCCAGGGCCTCGTCGCTAAACACTTGACCACCGTTTAGTGTCTAATACCAAATTCCTACACATTATAAGCATCCTCCTGCTGTTCTTCTCACTCGGTCACCACAGCTCGGTTGAGTCACTCTCTGAAAGTCTGAGTCACTTCCTGAATATTAACCATTCATGTTCCCCATTCTGTTTATTATTAGAGGTCCTTTTTTTTTTCTTTGCTGTGTCTGCAGTTTGTGGTTGGAGGCCTTTGTGTGCTCTGGGCTCCCCAAGAAATGCACGAAAAGTTTTGTTTGAGCTGGATTTGTTTTATTATCCATAACAGACAGAATTAACAACCCATGGACCTCCACGATCACAGTCGAAACCCAGTAATGCTAAAGGCAGGGTTGCTAAGGTGTTCTGTTTTACTGGGTGGTCAGGTCTAAGGAGATTGAGGCGGTGGGGCTGAGCGGAGCTGATCCATTTAAGGAGGTGCGCATCCAGTCCGTGGTGGTGGAGTTTCTGCTCACCAACGTGGACGTGTTGTTCAGCGACTCGTTCACATCAGTGGGCCGTTTCAGCGCAGGTACGTCCAGCTTCTCAATAAAAACCTTACCCCCCCCCCGGTCTCCTCTGACTCCATTCACACAGTAATGCTTGGTGCTCAAGGACCTGCATGCCCTCTTTCTGTCACTTGTCCTGATTAGGGTCTGTCCCAGCTCTCGCAGGGTGAAAGGAGGAACATCCTGGACAGGTCACCAACCTGGGACAGCCACCCAAACACACTCACACTCACACCTAGGGGACCATTTAGCATCCCCAATGCAGGTCTTTGGACGGTGGGAGGAAACTGGAGGAAACAAGAAGACAACATGAGACAAAAGGACCCGGAAACTCTGAACACCAAAAAGCCAAATGAATTCTAGCAAAATCAGATTTAACACACATTTGTATGCGGTTTCGATTCAAATGAAACTTTTAGACATAAAAAAATGATGTCCGATTACAAAGAAAGTCACACTTTTGCCTCACTTTAATCAGCACTAATTTATTCCTGCTAAGACCCTGTAATGTTAGTGATGGTGATGTTGGAAGGTGGCTCTCGGACCTCCTGAAGTGTTTTTAAATGTGTCTCAGGTCCATTCACACTGGTTTTTTCCCGGCTTTATCCAGATATAATCCAGATATTAGTCGCATAAAGTGACCAGGTGTGAAGAGACCACGTTGAGTAATGTGAATGCTTCAAAAGTCCGATTTCTGATACAGTGCTGTGTTTCCAGAACCAAGGCGGTTCAAATGTGGTTTGGAAAGATCTGGGTTTTATGTTTACACTGCAGAATTAAGCCATTTAAACCCCTTCCTGTAAATCTTCCTGTTTTCTTGTCACTGGTTTCAGAATCACACCTTGTTCTTGGTGCTTCCATGCCTTTTTTTTCTGTCTGTTATTATTCTTCCTGTCATCCTTCCACTCTAGTTCTAATGCTTGAAAAGACCACTCTTGTATTTGTAGACACCTGAGACATCTGTGGCGCAGTTTTTGTTTCATGTCATCGTAATCGACGTAGGGTTGATGTGTTCGCCGCCATGTGCCTGTGTCGTCGCCCGGGGCCTTTCGGTTTTACAGCAGTTTTATTCTCCAGACACGCCGGCTGCTGTGAATACGCTCGTGCTTTCAGACCTAATGGTTCCATTAAAAACAGCGTTAATAATTCACAGCTTCCACCTGCAGGTGAATAGAAGTCCTCTGAAATGCATTTTGATACAAGTGAAAAGTGCAGAGTCTTATGTCAAAGGCTTTCACCCCACTAGTGGTGCACAAAATCCTCATATTTTGCTAATCTGTTCTGTTTCAGGGCGATTTTCTCCACTTTTAGTCAAATATTTGATTACATTGGGACACATTTGCAGTGGGTCAGGCATCTTTTTCTGATCTTTCATTGTATTTGTTTGGGAGGGAGTCTGTAATATATGTGATGTGTATGTTAGTTTATTGCATGCTGTTATAAGGTATGATTCCAAAATTCAAAAACTAATTCACACCTCTAAAGCAGTAGGGTGATTACAGAGTGGGTAGTGAAGGTGAAACAGGAAGTTTTGGCGAGACGTCTAGCCAGACTACAGTGCTACAGATCTGAGGTACTGAGAGCAGTGTGTGTGTTTCCATAGCAACCAGAGGGGCCGAGCGCAAGCTCCCGCGCAAGCCCCCGCGGACGCGGCTGGTCAGTCTTCGGGAGGCTCGGGGGGAGACCGCCGACCCCGCCACTCTGGACGCAGAAGCAGAGAGACGCCGCTTCTCCCTGGCCTGACTCCCACCGAGACTCAGCTGTTGCCACGGATACAAATCCCAGTTTTGGGAGCACTGTACATTGCTCCTGCAGGGTTGTGTTGAATTCAGCTGTATTGCTGTTGCACTTCGTTTTACAGCAGACATTGTCCCCCGTCCCCCCGGTTACTAAGAGCAACGCAGCGAGGAACCAAACCTCAGAACTCAGGACTAAAAGGGGGGCCTGGATGGGAGAGTTATGATCAAAAATAGTCCAGAGAGAACGCTCCAATTTCTTTCCAGTGGACATTCCTGTTTTCATATTAAGCTGACAGTTCTAACGGTAGAACATTTTTGCAGTTTCCGCTTTCTAGGGGGGCCGAGCATCAGGGGGGCATCTTTTGTTACACAGATGGAAAGAGAAAAAAATAAACCACCCTTCTGTCCAAATCTTACCCAGTTACTTCATGTTTGACAGGATCTGTCTTGAGGTTTCTGCTCAATTTTAACTTCATTCTTTCATTTCTAGCATGATTAGAGAACTCCTATGTGAGAGTTTTATTGCAGAGGTCAGTGTGGGAGTGTTTCGTGTGTGTGTGTGTGTGTGTGTGTGTGTGTGTGTGTCTGCGAGGAAATGTAAGAAGGTAACTCATTTATACCATTATTTGCTCTTTGTGCATCTGCTTCGCTCGTCCATGCGTTCATGGCAAAATCATACGAGTAGGAACTTCTTCCCAGCTGTTTTGTTTGCTTTTTAAAATTTTGCATCATATCTACGTTCGTTTTTAATGGATACGATATGAAACCCGTCGGCTTGGTCTGTGTTTGTCATACGATGCCGAACTCCTCGCACTGTTTAACCGCCCTGAGTGGCAGCAGCACTTTCTGTACCTTCTGATGGTTCGAGATGTGCAGGTATGGACCAGCCGTCCGTCAGGCTTTTTGCATTTTTTTTTTTTTTTACAGAAATCAGCCTCCTCTGCTCTCACGCCTGCACTTGCTGCTGATGTTCGTCCTCGCTTTTCCCTCCGAGACTCTCCCAGTCTCACCCTTTCTCTTTTGGGTCTCTCCAGCTCGCCAGTCGCTGACCAGACCCAAGTCCTTCGTGTCCACTCGGCTGCTGTCGCTGGAGGAGGCGCAGGCCCGGTCCCAGGCCCCTCTGCTGCTGCATGGATCCCCCCATCATCCCCTCCAGGAGCACTTCCACACGGTCCTGGACCTCCCAGGGGACAGGTAAGCGTTGTGGACCAAATTAAACCATCATCCAGGAGGGATCTGAAGCCTGACATATTTAGGTAAAAACTGACAAAGCGAGGTTATTAATACCTGGTATTTGAGAAAGTGGACTTTAAAAGTAACTGAACCTCAAGTTATTATATATTTTATTTAAGTAAATCCTTGATTTATTGTATTTGTAGACTTTATTCTACTGCTGTGCAAATAAGTTTGTATTTGGAAGAATAATAATATTTTAAGAGGAGTTTCAGATTCACCTCTACAGAATACGGCGGGTTTGATGTGGGACAGTGGATTGTAAAGGAACCTGGGGTCATGATTTAAAGTGTAAAAGTGGCCCTTTTCATTTCCTGTCCCGAACAATTGGTGCACCTACATGTTAAATATAATGTATAGTTATTTAATGCTGATAATTGTTAAATAGTGCTAAATCCAAAAACAGACACCAAATTTAGCTTTTAATTTCCTTGAAAAATTAGAATTTTTATTGAAGCTGCTGTTAATATTTGTTACAGTTTTGAAATCTTCATTTTTTCCTCTTTTAAATAGGAGGAAAAGGGGTCTGAAGGTGCGTAAGGCAGCTGGAGGGAGCTGGAAGACGTTCTTTGCGATCGGGAAGCCTGCAGGCTCAGGCCGCCGCAAGCCAATCCGAATCAGCTCCTTATTCCAGCCTGCAACTTCTCATGCAGGTACTGGAAAATATCCATCCTGTTGTTGTTGTTGCCAGTGGACGGGAGGTGGACCAAGTGTATAAGATACACCTAAATATCTAGAACATGCTTTATAATGTGGGTTTTAGGCTATCATCCATGATTTTCCAGTGTTTGTTTAAAACTTTCTTGATGAACTGTCATAG
This sequence comes from Hepsetus odoe, assembly GCA_017165825.1. NCBI lineage: Eukaryota > Metazoa > Chordata > Actinopteri > Characiformes > Hepsetidae > Hepsetus > Hepsetus odoe. The sequence goes on from CM029389.1 coordinate 15,534,585, forward strand.
CCACACATCATTGGTGAAGGGTCTGTATTGTCATCTGTCTGTCATCCTTCAGGGTGCAGGGTGGACAGTGTGACCCTGAGGTCAGCAAAGAGTGAGGAGTCTCTGTCTTCTCAACACAGTGGAGCAGGTAGGAACAAATGGCCTCGGGTGCTCGAATAATTTGACTGAAATGATCCAGGTTAGCAAGATTAAATCAAAGTTTTACCCTCTTGCTGATTAGCTAGGGGTCAGGGTCATCCCTGACTGGGACAGGACTGGTAGAGCAGGACCATGCGGAGCTGTGATTCTGCAGGATTTACGCAGCAGAACATCATAGCATTTGATGTTATAGTATCTGAGTTTTGCATTTTATTCGTTTCTAAAATAAAGTAATTAAATTGAGATGTTCTCTCTCTCTCTCTCTCTTTCACTCAGGTCAGGGGAAGCTCCAGCGCTTGCGAAGGCCTCGCTCTAGCAGTGATGGACTTTCTCTGGCTGCCTCCATGGACCCTCAGCTCCTCCCACAGCCTCCTCCAGCTCAGATCCCACCCAGCCGCTCATACGACAGCCTGCTGCCTGAGGAAACCAGAGCGGCAGACGAGGAGGACGAGGAGGAAGACGACGACGAAGAGGGGGTATACATGCTGCCCGATTTCTCGCAGGACACCGCTGCCTCCTGGATGGCCGAGGACGTCATCGACTTTAGCCCCACCTTCCCGGACGACGGGCCGATCGGGATTGGAGGCAGCAGCGATGCTCCTGGTGGCAGGGAGTCTCCGCCCACAGCTTTGCCGCCACCTTACCGCTGCCTGGGCCACCAAGGACATGCCCGTTCTGGAAGTCAGCGGTCCATCACCGAAGACCCAGACTCTGTTCTCAACCAGTCAGAAGCTGCAGCCCGGAGGAGTCTGATCTTAGCAGCCGCAGCCCCGTCCCAGCAGGTGTTCTGCCAGCACAGACCTTCGGCTGCCACTAACCCTGCTGCTGGCACCACCCAGTCTGGGGAGTCCAACCTTAGCCCCTCCCACTGCCAGATTCCCGCTCCTTCAGCCTCCGCCCCGTTGACACATCTTCTGCAGGAGAGGCGCTCCTTTACCAAGAAGGTGGTACACGCCCTTTCACCAAAAGCACCAAAGTCGCCTCCACTGGATATATCTGACCCCATCGCCATCAGCGTGCCAGCCAAGGTTAATTTCACTCCAGTTTTCAAAAAGTACTGGCCTACCCCAATCAGCTCTGGCTTCCAAATTGGGTTTCTTTAGTAGCTATGCAGCTTCAGAGCTAAAACTAAACACTGGAAATCAGGTCTTTTCTGTATCTCCTAAAACTTCTTAACCTTAAACGCATTCATGTTTTATTAACCACAGGCCAGTATGTCTCTGTGAACTTGAAATTTAACAAAACTCCACCGGGCAGCCAAGTTATAGAATACAAGCGCTGATCTCAAATCGTTTTTTGTCACAGTGAGTCTCCAATAACGAAGCTCCTGATTCGAGCTCTTTCATTTGTATGTCTGCTTGCTGCTTGCATCTGCCACAGATCACTGTTTTTTACAAAATGTGGCTTAACAGCATTTTAAACACTGCATATATTCTAAAAAGTTTCTTTTAAAACTCACCATACACATAAAAAAAAGTGGCATTAATCAATTTAATGCTCACACACAGTTATATGTAACCTCTCAGGTGCTGGAAATGATTGGTGGGCGAGCTGGGGAATTGCAGCCTGGCACTCCAGGCGGTGGACCCTCCCAACCTCCCCAAATGATCTCCATGCTGCTGAGGTCCTGTGACTTCCAGCTCACAGAGAGCTGCCAACAGGAGCTAAGCAGCAAACTCGGTCCCGAAGCCAAGATGAAGGGCCCTAGTGAGTAAACAGTTAATCTGTTCTACAATTTTATCTTGCCATTAATTAAGGCTACATTAAAACTCTACGCTGTCTCATTTAAGTTCAAGTTTGAGATTGAATCTGATTTGATGGAGAACTATATCTTTTTACATGTGGATGTTAAGATTTTAGCATAATTGTCAGCGATTTAAATGTTTTGCCCTACTGACTGCTGTTCCTCTTTCTGCCCTTGCAGGCATTATTGGACCCACTGGAGCTCCCCTGCCCTCCCATCAGCCCCCTCCTCCCCCTCCCAAAAACCCAGCCCGCCTCATGGCCCTAGCCCTGACTGAGAGTGCCAACAAAGCTCTCCGACAGGGTGCCTCCCCCCCATACCGGCCCCGCCAGACCCCTCCTGAGACCGACACCCACTTCCAACGCTCCCTCTCCGCAGACGCAGGGGCGCTGCTGTCCTCGGACCCTGACCAGCTATATTCCACTGTGCGTCCCCTGCCTGTTTGGATGACTGAGGGCGAGGGTGAAGACGGTGCGGCTGAGAAGTCTTCAGATGCGGCGAATGAGCAGGAGCAGGAGCAGGAGCAGGGATCACCCCCAGGCCAGGTCTGTTTGTGTACATAGTGTAGTGGTTGCTCAGAGCTGTGAAAAATCATATTCAGTGTGACTGATATTTGAGTTTATATTTAAAGCAGGTTTGAATGGTTCATATCAGTTGTGAAAGCATGTGCACTGAGTTTTGTAAATGTTTGCCAAATTCTGTATATTCTTAATTACCATAATCCAAAACAGGACGGCCCAGGAGGGATCCAGGGAAGCCATTAAGAATAAAACACTGATAAGGGATGAAATCATTGCTTTCAAATGCCATCGGAAACTTCTCCAACTTCACCAACCAGTTTTAGTGGTTCTTAGTTCTCGCATACTTTCAGTGTGGCAATGATTGTGACTTCTAAATGCAGCAATAGCTTTTCAGTAAAACATTGTTTATGCTCCATTTCAGGACACAGGCACTCTTTCCTCTGAAACCTCAGTTTCTGATTCTGGAGCCTCCAACTCTGAGCTTTCTGCTGGCAGCTCTTCTGGGGACAATGAGAAAACCTCAAGCCCCATCTATAAAAACCAGCAGCAGATTTCTCAACCCTTGATGCAGCCTTCCAAATCGAGCCCCTCCTCTGCTAGTGAGGCTCCCCCACAGAGAAAACCCCCGGCCTATGGGCGACAGTTTTCTGCTCCACACCTCCAGCAGCAGAAGTCTTCTTCTCAGTCCATGTCCCTCGCCCAGGCTCACTCCCAGCTCCTGCACTCCAAATCAGAGAGCTCTCCCTTGGCCCAGGTACGTGCCTTCCAGCCCACACGCCCAAAAGTGCCCCCTAAACCAATGGATCTTACCCCTCAAAGGGCTCCACTTTCCAAGACAGACAGGCAGGACTTCACCCGCCGCTCCCTGGATGCTGGCCGCATCCGCCGCATGGTAGGTCCAGCTCAGGGCAACCCCCCACTTTCCAGAGCTTTCTCAGAGCGCATCAGCAGCACAGACGCTCTGTCCCGTTACCATGCAGCCAGAATGGCCAGCCAGATGGCACAGGCTGCACAGACACCTATCCCGCAGGCACAGCAGCAGGGGCAGTCACCTCATGTTAGGCCTGTGGTGTCTTCCTCTGAAGACCCATCCAAGATGGAGAATTTCTACTATGAGATTGGTGCCCCTGAGAATCTGCAAGCCCCACCTAGCTACTCCCAGCACAGCTACCAAAACATGAGACTGGACCTTGAGGGCAACTACCGCCTTTCAGACCCAGCCAATCAGCGACCCCTTTCCAGGAGCCAACCCCCTCCGCAGTACTCACAGGTGCCTGGATCCACCAGGTCTCCTCAGCTTTGGTCCTCTGAAGCCACACGTGCCTGGGCTGCAGCCCACTCACACTCCTTCTCCTTCTCTCACTCCCATTCTCATCAACATTCCCAGGACCACACACCAGGTCACCGCAACCCTCGGCTCCAGCGCCAGACGTCCTCCTCGGTCAGACTGGTCCGTAGTGAAATGCACCCGCTCCCAGCCACTGCTTGCATGGGCTCCTCTGGGGGTCTTGTGCCCTTATCTGTGCACCAACGCAGCCAGCACTGTCCACAGCGTTCACCGTCATCTGACCTCGCGGCCTCGCAGCTACACCCATACTTTGAAAACGGGAAAGTGTGCTATCGGTACTTTGAGAGCTCCAGGCCAGAGGAGGTGCTACCGAGCTACCATCATCCTCCTGCATCAAAGTCCCCTCAGTCTTCCCATGCTTCCCCACTACAAGCACATAAACCTCCTTCGAAAGGGCAGTCCGAGCCCATCTATGTAAACTATCCCTTCACCAACCCTCCAGGACCTGGCTCAAACACTAAGACCTGGACCACCACTGATCTGGATGGAGATGTGCATCAGGAGGCTGAACCTCTGGCACCCCCTCCTGAGCCACCGCCAGAGGGTGAGCAGCAGCCCCTGCAACAGACTACAGACCTTGAGGCTCCCACAACTAGCTTTGAAAGCCCTGCAAAAAACGATACCTCCTCAGATTCAAGGGTGCTGGAGATGCCAATGGAGCCTAGCGCGACACACTTGCGCAGTCGCTCCGATCCTCAAACATCCAGCTCTGAGCCCAGCCAGGCTTTGACAGGAAAGGAAATCGCCTCATTATTGATTGAAAAGCTGGCAGAGGATGAAAGAGAGGGCCTAAGCGTGGCCACGTCATCCTCTGCATCTTCTTCACCCCACATCGAGTACCCCCCTAACCCTTACCCCAGCCAGCAGCAGCAGCGCCCTCCGCCTGCTTACAACGTGTACACCCCTGGACCCTCTCGGAGTCACGGCCAAGGTCAACAGCGGGAAGCTTTCCAGCGACAGGACCCCCTTCGCCGATCTTCCGGAAGCCAGTACCGGCAAGCCTTTGATGTTATGCCATCTGGTGACCAAGTCCTTAAGTTTTACAGAAGCCAAGACTTTATTCCAGGCCCCCAGGGGGACAGCACAACCCCCAACCCTTACCCCCCAAGAACTCACTACCAGGACAACTCGTACCTTGGCAGAAGCCCCCAGTCTCACCAAGACATACCCCACACCTCAACTTCTCCCTTAGCTGCCTTCTCAAACTTGGCACTAAGCACACCGAGAGCATACGGGGCCCAGATGGCAGTCAACCCATACAACCAGTTTCCCTTACAGGCAGGTCCGGTGCTTCCTCACTACCCCGGTGCCCCTCGGCGGGACGTAGTCTTGGACCCTGCCCTTCAACCTGCCACGCTCCACAACCAACGGGGCTTGAACCGGCAGGGAACTCTGCCTGTTCCCAATTGGACCATCCACACAGAGGGTCAGACCCGCAGCTATTGCTGAAGCTCACGTTGTTAAGACTGAGAGCAGGAGTGTCCTACAATAACCCCACTGCTGTACCAGTAAGAGAAGCAGGCAGTGACAGACAGAAAGATGGAAACGTATGAAGTGAAGGGAAGTTAAAAGAATCAAAGAAGCGAACCGTTAAGTGGCTTAGACATGTAAACATTCCAGTAGACACTGTGCTGTCCAGCAGAGGGCGTAAGTGAATCGTATGGCTGCTGTCCCTCTGGAGGGAGTATCAGGTATCCTGCATAGCGGTGGTGTTTTTCAGCTTAAGTTCCTTTATTACAAGCACACTAGTTGACCGATAGAGTACAGGGAAATAAGCTTGTTCGTTTTTTGTTCTGAGGGGGTGTGTGAAGTCTGACCATAACCTCGTGCTGCTGATGGTTTTTGAAGAAGAAATTGGTTCTGTTTTGTCTCCAAGACGTTGCCAGACGTTTTCATTTTTATGGGTTTTTAGGCAATTTTGATTGCTTTTTTTTTTTTTTTTTTTTTTTTTAAGTTAATTTAAGTATTTGTTTCAAAGAAGGCATGTAAAATAGTTTTTGGTTTCAAATATTGTGAAGAATTGGACTGTAATTTTGGTTAACTGGGGTGTGTGTGAGAAGAATGTATTTTCATTTTTGTCCCTTCAAGTCCATCAAGTCTCCTGTGCAAAAGTTCATGTAATGAATGAGAAGGAAAACACTGCCATGTGCATAAGGGAGTGTGTGTGTGTGTGTGTGTGTGTGTGTGTCTGTCTGTCTGTCTGTGTGTGAGATGTGTATTTTTGGTTCTGAGTATGCATGTGGGATTTCAATATTCCAGTTTCCCCATAACTGTTGTTCTGATTCTTGCATTTGTCAAAATAATACAGATCTAGGTTAGCGTTTCTGAAGAATCATGGTCCTGGGATAGGGGTTTATCTGCTATGTCCAGAGCCCTGCGTGTGATAAGGGGATGCCTGTAGAGCCTGTTATCTTTCAGAGTCTGTTGACGATATGAATCTGATTGAATCCCTTTAGGCAAAGCTCTGGTTTAAGCTCCACACGAGCCATGTTCTCCATCAGGGATGTGAATAAACCCTGAAGAAGCATCTCCAGGACTCGTTAACTGGAGTCGACTGGGCACAAGAGCATCATTTGAACTCAACCCCTGATCTGGTTATGATCAGTTAAGATATTCAGGTTTCCAAAAAAAAAAATTCTCACAGTCATTTTTATTAGATCGCAAAATTCTGACCACAGCAAGATGATAATCTAGATTTATTTTGGTAGCTCTAGTCCTAACGTCTGTTTAGGACCATCAAAGGTCCAGTTCAGAACAAAGGCAAATAATTTGGAGGGAAAATAATACAGTTCTACATTCTACCAGCATTTCAGGAAATGCAATTCATTTCAGCTTTTTCTGCTTTTTTTGACCAAACTGCTTTTTTTCTGCCATCAGGATTAAGTGCGAAATCTAAACCGGACTGTCCTGCAACACTTCCCTATTTAGAATGTGGACACATTCGAAAACATGGATTATAATTCAATTTGTAGCCCATGATTTGTAATCATTTAAAATGACAATTTTTAAAGAAATAGGTACGAGTGTTTCGCTATTCAGTTTCGACTGAGAAATGCTGGAGTATCCAAAAATGGAGTTCCCGTTAAAGCATGACTAGATTAATTAGATTGTGATGATCACAGGTTTTATATCACATGCAGTGCCTTGAAAATATAATTAGGGGCTGATGAGCTCAAGAAGATTTGCAAGTTTATGGCCGAAGCCACTTCATGCATTTCGGATGAAGATCTTCAGTGGGTTTGGTGAGCTTGATCTGGGTACAGCTCAAATTCCGCAAGTGGGATGATCTCCAGGTTGGGCATCCCTGAGGGCGGAACGGGATTGGTAGAGATGTGCACAGTGACTGAGGCCATTCTTTCAGCACTTGTTAAGGAACGTGTCGAGGCACGAACGTACCTTTTGTTAGTCACATGATTAAGAAAAGGGGAGCAAAGTCGAATGTAGTCGAGCAGCTATGGTTCCAGTCCAGATTTAGTTTCTTCCACCTGCAGCTGGAGGTTATTGTTGGGAATAAACACTAGAAGTCAGTTGTCGCACCAAATATCCTGCGGTTTTCAGAAAAATATGAGCAGAACTTCTCTCCACCTGCTCAAACCGCGTGCAGAACTTCATGTTCTTGTCATGTGGCTCCTTTGGTTTGTCTAAAAGGACTTCCTGTCGCAGCGGATCTTTTTAGCCCACAGCCAGTCTGACTGCACTAAACCACACTGACATGTTCACACCGCCTTCATGAAGAAAGGATGTGGGTGAGGGAAGGGCTGTTTGGTGACTGTTGAGACTTGCAGATGAGGTCCTAAAATACAGAAGTAACATTTGGACACTATGGACATCTTGGATCATGTAAATCAGTTTTTCCAACCTCGAATACCAAAACAAAAAAAAACACCTCTATCCCAAACTGAATCCTCATTGTGAGTCAGTCTGATTCCTGGCCTTGTCAAACTACAGGAACATGTTTTAAATGGTTTAGGTCAGTCAGAGGTCTTCAGGGATGATCTGGTGGAAATATACAAGTACCTTTATTTTGTTTGCAATTAAAGTGCAATTAAATTATTTCTTCTTTTTTCCTCCCAGGCCTTTTTGTACCAGAAGTGCATGTTACTAATTTTAAGCTAATCTTGCTCAGAATTAATTAAGGAGGGATATTTTTCATCTTAAACTGTGATTTTTAAGTCTGATTTGGATAAAATTGAAGAATTGTGCTGCCCTTCATTAGTGTAGCTTGCCAGAATATCCCTTTAATTAGGTGCCTCTACATTCCAGCAGTTTTGATCTGCTCTCTAGTGGTCACTTTTGCAGACGAGTCTTGAAGGAACATGGTTCGTGTTCGAGTAGTTTAGGCCCATCTTTGTCTTTTGCATCCATAACTATGCAGTGAATAAGTACAAGGGAAGAACTTCCCACAACATGGTAACACTTCTCCTAATGCTAATACTACCTATGTATTTCAACCGTGGGTGTGCGTGTGTGCGTGCGTGCATGGGTTTGTGTGCTTTAAACCTAAACTTCCTGTCCAATGGTTCCTCTTTCTGCCTTGCAGCACTTCGCAGAAGGCAGTTCATCATATTTTGTAATATTTACCAATGTGTGAATTAAAAACGTGATGGTTGCATCAGTCCTAAATATTGTGGATGTTTTTTATTTTATTTCAAAAGTTTCTTAAAACTGCACAAAAAAAGCCTAAACCACTGTACGGTTGCTTTTTCAGTTTTCAGTTCCTTCATCTTTTAAAAGCCCTTTATTTTGAACGTTTCCTCTACAAATTAGAGGCGAATTCATTGTCAACGCACCGTTCGCTCCAACCGTTCACCCTGCTTCAGGAGTAAGCAGCGAAAAGAGCCCGGATCCATGCGTTCACATATTTATCAGCTTATTCGGACAATGGAAATTTAGCCCCGCCCGCTCAGGCGGAAGTTATAACGGGTGTTTCAGCCCTGACTGCTTTCTATATTGAGCTCGTTGAAATACAGTTAAAAATGATCATTTGAAATGCGAATGTTATAAGGGATATAATGTGTATCGCCTTGGTAGCATATTGCTTAATTAATCTTATTTTTCTACTCTAAACACGCAATCGTCCAATGAAACGTCACCATAAAAGACTGTGACAATCATACGTAACACCAATTAACGAAAGTGCAGCAAGATCTTTTCTAAACATGGCCGATTCGCTCCATTTAGAGACGCTACGGTCGTAAAGAAGTGAAAATCGCATCACTCTCCATGTTTACATGTTGCGTTCTTCACTTCCTTTGTGTCTGAAATGAGCAACAGCTTTCACCCAAGTCTCAAAATACCAACCCTCTCTTTTTACTGCCGTTACACCCTTGGCCTCTGGAATCTGTTTTCACTTTGCACTCCTTCTGTGTATTGATTTATGATCCGAGGCAGTTCTGCAGCCTCTAAAACACGGCTTATATCTCCCAGTGTCCCTTTTTGTCATCGGCTGTAACGTGAGAAGATGGAATTTTTATTGAGCTCTCTCTGTCTAAAGGAAAATCCTGCTGAACCAGTCTGTCGCTCCGTCACAGGATCCGCTCCCAGAAACAAACGGGTATGACTCAAATTCAGCACAACCTCCCCGTGGGACGCGAGTCACAGAGGACAAAACCGCATGGACAACAGGGATGAGACAGGAGTGTCCAAGTCCTGTCCTGAAGGGCTGGTGTCCCATGTTGTTCTGGATGTTCTTGCTTAAGTACACCTGGTGTCAGGTGGATGAAGAAAGGATGTGGTTGAGGGGAAATTCTACAGATGGGCTGCTCGGTGACTGTTGAGACTTAAAGTACAGAATTAACATTTGGACGCTTTGGACATCATCTGGGGTCAGTGGAAAAGCATGTAAATCAGATTTTTTAAGAAATACTTTTACATCTTCCAACCTCGATTACCCAAGAAAAAAAATCTATCCCAAATTGAAATCTGAGAGTCCGTCTGATTCAGTCTGATTCCTGGCCTTGTCAAACTACAGGAAGATGTTTTAAATGAGGGTTTAGGTCCTTCAGAGGGCCACTGAGGGGTGATTTGGTGGAAAATATCAGTTTTGTGTTACCCTTATTCTTAGTGCAAGGTTCTCAGGATTAGGATTAGGTCCAGACTGTCTTGTTAAACAGGACTTGTAATTAATGAGGGATGATATAAAATTTTAGTATGATTTTTGGTTTAGAAATTATGAATTGCTCAGTCCTTCTGTAGGATGAAAAATGCTAGAAGCACACCTGGTTCGACACGGCTGTTGCCGAGTTTAGCGGATGCGCTTGAGGACGCAAAGTACAAAATTCTGAAAGCTGGACCTTTAGCACCAGACTTGGGCTCCCCTGCTGCAAAACATGGACACAAAAATTGAATAAATCCTACAAAAAAACCCACAAAAGCTCTAAATGGCACTTCAGCATAGTTTATTTAATACTAATGTACAAACGTGGGAACATAAATTTGAGGATGCATATCTGATAGGCTTCCAGGAAAGCAGGAAAAAAAGGCAAAAAAGGGTAGATCTGAAATCATCTTACAGGAAAGCTGAAATAAACTTTTTAAAATTTCTAGAAAAGCTCTTAGTAGAGTCTAAAACGAGGAATTGCATGCCATTTGTCAAAAACGACATAAAAGCACAAGTGCTCAAGACCTAAAATCCATTCTTCTACCTGTGGTCTGGGGTGAAATGAGGTTTTGTGGCAGCATCGGTGAAGGTGAGGGAACAGGGGCAGCTGAAGCAGAGGTCTTATTCCAAGATCAAGATCTTCTAGTGCTGTTAGTGAATGAAATCGAACAGGCGCTTTGATTTTATTGATTGCCAGCATTAGTGTTACTGGTCGAAGTGTCCTTTTTTGTGTCTTTAACCCAGCTGTGTGTAGTACACCATGGCGAGCAGCAGCATGAAGAACTGGAAGACCGAGACACACATTAGAGACATCATCACGTCTTAAATATGTGTTTTTTAGGACAAATGGTACAAAAATAGTACAAATTTCTTCGGCATTAACCCAAGTTGAACTGGGGGCAACCATGCGTCTGGGAATCGAACCCATGAACCTTTAATCATGCCAAGCTTCTAAGCCACCACTGGCCCCAAAAACGAATTAGTTCTACCACAAAAACAAATTCATTAGTTTTAAGTCCTGTTAGACTTGAAGCTCCATTGCAAAATTAAGCAACTTTCAAATTGACATTCATAGCGTTTATCAGACACTCTTATCCAGAGAGACCTCCATTTCCTAATTAAAGGGACTAAAGGTGGGACTTGAACCTGTCAGCTCTTGGTCCGCTTGTTCTACCATCAGGCTGAGGAGGATATTGTGCTTCACTTAAACTTGAAGTTTGAACCATAGATTTTGTCATTTGTCACTGTTTGAATGTGTCATTTCATTGGGCCGAGCAGACGTCCCTGTTTTTTAACAGACTCAAGGATGGGGCAGCGTAGCAGATGGACAGACGTCTCAAACTGTATTGGCCGACAGGGCTGCTATAGCAGCTCATGTTGGATGTGTAATACTAACCATGTGGTCGCCCAGTTTTAAAGAAACCTAAAGTGATTCTAGTGGTTGTAAGGGACCAGGCCTCGTAATTGGAGGGTTGTAGTTTTGGGGCAACGGTGTTCTAGTGTTTATGGACGAGGCCCCGAGATCAGAAGGACATGGGTTCGAATCCCACATCAGTAGGATGCAAGGTACCATCCTCATCACTTCTCCCCGGGTGCTGGATATAGATGTGTGCTACAATTCACAATGACACTGTTCTTGAGTCTCAGTCCAGAATGCTACAGCAAGGTATCTCTGAGAACGGTACCGTCCCTAACACTGCTCCCAAGGCACTGCATTTGGCTGCACACTGCAGCTATTGCTTTGGGTTTGGGTTAAAAACAGAAGCAGAACTGCCTCCTGAACTGGATCATTTAATCCTATATTATCCTCCCAACTGGAATCCTCACTGCAGAAACCTTACTGTTCATTATTCCTTGTTGATGATTGATCCGTGTAAAACGATCAGTCTCCGGATCTGTTCTGATACGGTTAGCTGGCAATGAAAGAAATAAGTTCACATGATCACACCATACTCACCACAAACATCTGCACGGCGAAACCATACCAGCTCACTGCCCAGGTATAGCGGCTGATCACGGACTCGATGTAGCTGAAGCATCCCTGCAGACATAAAGGAAAGCTTTTCATCACTCAAGGGGTCTCACTATTGTCCTACAACTTCTTTTGTTCTATTTCTGTCCTTTTCAAGTCCACTGACAACATTCATGCAAGTTTATATCCCATAAGTCATTCTTCTTTTTCCTCTTCCACTACTTTTTGCGGCTGCTCCCATTTAAGGGTTAACACAGCAGATCATCCATTTCATCATCATCCAGATCATCCTGTGCGTGAGCAGATGAGCGTGTAAAACCATTTATAGCTTAAAAAGTGAACGTCACATTGTAAAACTTGGATGATTGAACAGTACAGTAAAAACCTTTGTTGCAAATGGCTTTTAGGCTACTGATGAACTAAGAAGCAACAACTGAGGGCAGCAGAATTTTGTCTTCTGTTTTCACTGGGGCAGCGGTGGTCTGGGGTTTAGGGATTAGGTCCCAGGATCGGAAGGTCGTGGGTTTGAACCAGTAGCTTAAAGTACCGTCCACACACCGTCCAGCAGGAGGGATTTGGTTGTGGTTCACTGTGTGTTCACAATGACCAATAGTCACTTTCACTAAAAAGAGATGGCAGGTGCAGAACAACTGCCCTTCAGTCTAAAACATCTGGGCCGTTCACCTGGGTGAACATGGTGCTGCTCTGGCCGATCATGCAGCCTTGTGGATCCGCCACCTCGAAGCTGCTCAGACGCTTGCAGCAATTCAGCGGCCACGGGTACGTAGTGCCGTAAGTCTGTCTGAAGGTTGAGTTGAACTCGATCCAGTCCAAGGGGCTGTCTGTCCCACAGCATTGCACCTGCAGGAATGAAAGAAGAACCAGGGTTTTTTTTGTGGTGGATCAATATCAGCATAGCAGTGTCACTGATGTGTTAACATATCATTGGTTTTGGACTAATTTTGACTAATTTTTTTTCACTAGTGCATGTTGACGCATTTGGTGGCACTGTCGCCTCACGGTTGGGACCGTCCCAGATGGGGAGGTCCAGGTCCTTTCCTTTTTGTGCTCCAGTTTCTTCCCACTGTCTAAAGACCTGCACATCAGGTGGCCTGGAGATGCTAAGTTGTCCCCGTAGGTCTTAGCGCGTGTGTGTCTGTGTGTCTGCCCTGCGATGGACTGGCGACCTGTCCCAGCTGTGGCCCTGCCTTTCGCCCTGTGAGAGCTGGGATAGCTTCCAGAACCCCTGACCCTGAACAGGACAAGCAACTCAGAAATTGAGTGAGTGAGTTGATTGAATGCCTTGAGTGCATTACAGGTACTTATTGCACATCATCCACTTCACAATGAGGAATATAATTATTCTCCGAAACAAAATCATTCTGTCACATCCATTTGTCTAGCCTGTCAAACGTGATTCTTGTCAAAGTGGCTGAGAACCTTATCCTTGTTTTTAATGTAGCTGATTTTATTGCATATTCTTATCCTGCTACATTATGTACATTATCTGCTGAATAAAAGAAAATGCAGTGCCTTAGGTACAAATATTCTCTACTTAAGTTGACATTCACAAAGTTGTGTAAAATTAAAAAGTCATTTTGGTGCAAACGTTAAAGGTACAGGCACTAAAATGTGAGTATAAAAGCAAAAAATAGTCCTTTGAAGGACATTTCCACCAGTTGTTTGTGCAACTATTCAAAGACTCTTAAAATTCAAAGACTACTGAATCATTTTTTCTCTCCCGCCAAGGGCATCACATTCAACACATACTTTTCTCTCTTCTGCCCACTTTCCCTCTTTTATTTTGTCTTACTTCCAACTTTTACACTGTTTACATCTTGCTACATCTGTCTTGTGTGATCTGCACCAATGAATACACCAAGGGAGCTTCCTTTCTGTGTGGCCGTCCGTTTAAGGTTGAAAAGTTTGGGAAGGTACTGTTTTGCAAAACAAAAATACTCAAATACATTAAAACTAAATTAAAGGAGAAGAAAGTACAGATGTGTTGGAAATAAAAGTTAAAAGTCTTTGAATAAAGTATAGATAAATGAAAATTTAGCTGCACATCTATGACAATACTAAGAAGAAGAAATTCTAATCATGCTGAGAGCAGCTAAAATTTATTTCACTTGCTGATCATTGCACAAATATTCACAAATGTTCTGAAAGGCAGAGGAAGTAAAAACCGCCCTGCTGGTCTGTTTATCCTGGTGGTTTCAGTTTGCCACCTACACGTCATCAGTAAGTTACCCAATCTGTTAAAACACCAGCCCAGAAGAGATCCATGTACTGTCTCAGACCTTCACTGAAAGCCCTGAAACCGGTTCTCGCAGCGCCTGGAGTCTACCTAATGAAAAGCATGGGTCAGACATGCTGTGTCAAGTCTGAGTTGAAGAGTATCTGAGGTGATGCTGCCCCAGGGGGTGTGTGTGTTCATGTGCATGTCTAGTAAAAAGGCCAGTCCCGCGTGGGTAGAGCACACAATACACTGAAACATTACCTTCAATGAGGACAAGTGGTTGGAATGTGGTCCTTAGAGCTTAGAACATTGTGCACTCACGTCCTGCATGACTCTGTTCCATGTATTGGTGATCTGGCTTCCTTTGTAACTGTTCTCGGCATAGTACTGCAACATCTGCTTCTTCACAAGGTTACTGTTACCAACCAGCTGAGAAAAAAATCAAAGACATTGTCTTTGAAAAACATGGTTGAAAGCATCACCAAGGGATAATGGGCAGGGAGGTTAAAAGGGTGGCTCCCCTAAATGCATGGCTAAAACATCATAGGATGGTGAATTGTAAGATGACCTTGGAGGTCAAGAAGAGGAGGAAAGTGAGGACAGGGTCGAGGTGGTGGAAGCTGAAGAAGGAAGACTGCAAGGTGGAATTCATGCACTCTACACTGGGGGGTAATGAAGAGTTACCAGATTGTTGGGAAACTACTGCAGAAGTAATAAGGCAGACCACTAGAAAGGAACTTGGTGTGACATCTGGAAGGAAGAAGAAGGATAAGGAAACCTGGTGGTGGAACCCAGATGTTCAGGACTGTATACAGAAGAAGAGGCAGCAGAAGTGGGACAGTCAGTGAGATTAAGAAAGTAGACAGGATTACAAGGAGATGAAGTGCAGGGTGAAGAAAGCAGTGGTGAAGACTAAAGATCAGGTGTTTGGTGAATTGTATGAGAGGTTGGACAGTAAGGAGGGAGAAAAGGACCTTTACTGATTGGCTAGACAGAGAGACAGATCTGGGAAAGATGTGCTGCAGGTCAGGACGATTAAAGATAGAAATGGAAACATACTCATGGGTGAACAGAGTGTGTTGAGCAGGTGGAAAGAATACTTTGAGGGGCTGATGAATGAAGAGGATGAGAGAGAGAGAAGATGGGATGATGTGAAGATTGTGAACCAGGATGTGCAGCCACAGCATGAAGTTTTGGGAAAGAGTTGTGGAAGCAGGTTAAGAAAAGAGGTGATGATTAGTGAACAGCAATAGGATTTCATGCCAAGAAATAACACTACAGATGCAATGTTATCTCTAAGGGTGTTGATGAAGAAGCACAGAGAAGGTCAGAAGGAGTAACGTTGTGCCTTTGTGGACTTGGAGAAAGCATGTGACAGGGCCGAGTGCCTAGAGAGGAATTGTGGTTTTGTTTGAGGAAGTCAGATGTTACAGAGAAGTATGTGAGAGTAGTTCAGGATATGTATGAAGGCAGTGCGACAATGGTGAGGTCTGCAGTAGGAGTGATGGACACATTTAAAGTAGAGCTTGGATTACATCAAGGATCAGCGCTGAGCTCATTCTTGTTCGCCATGATGATGGACAGGTTGGAATGGGTGGAGAAGAATGACAGGAGTGATCACAGGTACCAGCAAAAGTGTAAGGAAAGCTTTATAGGACAGTAATGAGACCAGTTATGCTTTACGGGTTGAAAACAGAGGCACTGACAAAAAGATAAGTAGCAGAGCTGGTGGCAGAGTATTATACGAGGATTATATTGAGAGGAGGATGTTGAAGATGGAGCTGCCAGGAAAGAGGAAAAAAGGAAGGACAAAGAAAAAGGTGTTTATGGATGTGGTGAGAGAAGACATGCAGGTAGTTGGTTTGGAGGAGGAAGATGCAGAGGACAGGAAGACATAGAGACAGTTGATCACTGTGGTGACCCCTAGCAGGAGCAGCTGAGAGTAGAACAAGAAGAAGAAGAAGAAGAAGGGTGGCAAAAGACTTTTGCACCATACTTTATATTCAGAGTTCTTTAAGTAAAACAGGGCACCCACATGACTCATACCATTGCAGAACCTGACTCTGGCATCCCCTTAAAGTTAACAGATAATCCTAGGGCTTCATTTACTTTTGCCACCTACAAATCGGTTAGATTAGATCATTTTCCTAAACACTTTAAAAACAGAATAAAATGCATATCTCTCATTTGTTAAATTGGGTTCTCTAACATATAAAGGTAATAAGTTCTGTTTTTATGTGCTTTTCACACTATTGACCCCTAATAACCACAGAAGTGTCTTTCTACACAGCTTTTCCATTAAATCTATTAAAGATGCACATATTGAGTATTCTGATACTTATTGTCACCGACTATATTTAGTATTCACTAAAACTACTGCAGTGGAAATGGACAACTGAAGGAGACACAGTGTTTGCTTACATAATCTCTGTTGGTGGCAGCTGTGATGCAGGAGGCACACTCGAATATGAAGATGATGAACATTAGGATCAGATACTGTTGGATGGGACACAAATGGGAGAAACACAAAAGAAGGTTAGAGTCTAGAGAAAACATGGAAAATGCAGTACTAGAATTGTGGGTGATTTAGCTTGGAAACTGTGTTAGTCGTGTGAAGGTGTAGTATTTGAAGAGGTGGGTCTTCAGTCATTGTGTGGAGACAGTGAGGGTCTCAGCAGTTCTGAAGGTCAGTAGAAGTTCGTTCCACCATCCAGGAGCATGAAATACTGGAAAGAGTCTTGATGTCTGTCTTCTGTCTTTAATATGTGGGAGACCAACTTGGGCTTAGATTGATGCTCTAAGAGGGTGAGGTGTGGATGAGTGGCAATAGTTGCCAATAGTGAAGTGGTGGGTGAGAATTTTAGTGTGTTAAAGACAAGGCGTATCTGGCGAAATCTTACAAATACTCATTTACAAATTTTCTGAGTTTTTAATGATGGTTGCAAGATCTCCACTCTTTTCCAAAGTGAATCTTGTCTATCAGAGATTTTCAGGAACTGTTTTCTTAGTAAAATGTTTTTAGGGGCAGCGGTCGTCTAGTGTTTAGAGACTAGGCCCCAGGATCGAAAGGTCATGGATTCGAATCCCAGACCAATAGGTTGCCCCGAGGTACCCTTGAGCAAGGTACCGCCCCTATCAGTGCTCCCCAGGCACTTTTTAAATTGCTGTCCCCTGCTGCACGGTGTATAGAAATACAGAGGATCAAAGTTTCAATTCACTTATAGAAACTTACCGCTAGCATGAGTGAGCGTTTCTTTTTCCGGGCAGCAAACATGCCAAAGATGCCGGTGCAGAAGTAGGCAAATCCTGTGAAGATGGCAATCCAGGCTCCGGCAAAAATGTCATCCTTCCCTGACACACCAGATATTGGGTACAGGTGATATCCGTCTACAGCCACCCAAATGGTCAGTGCAAATAATGCCAGTCCTGCTGCCTGATGGAAGACAGAGCCACTGTGTTTAACTTTCCACCCTGACACAACTACAGATGAAAACTACAGGGGATATTCGGCAACTTTAGGAACCGTGAGAATGAAGAACCACTCTGGGTTCCTGAAAAAACCTTTCAGTGGATGGATCTTTAAAAAAAACTCTTGAAAAGGGGTTGTTTTGCAGCATTGAACCAAAGATGCTCATGTAATGCCTTTCGCAGAAACTCATTATAAGTAACGTTGTGTTGTACACTTCGAAAAGAACATTTACTAATTTAATTTGAGAAATTAAAGTTTAGAGAACCCATTCTTTTAATAAACACCCCAAAATGATCTTATTTCTTATTGATTACTTCTAACAGAATAAATCAGAAGAGTGCAATCAGTCCGGTATTAGTGTGTTGTTGGGGGAGCTACAGTAGAAAGCTCTGAATCACAGTAAAACTTGACAAATCATGAGCAAATAAGACTTACAGAAGCAAATGCATTGCAGATGATGACAATGATCATCAGCCAGCTTATGGTACCTCCGCTGGACATGGCGGCAGCGTCCGTAACTCTTCCCGCGGTGGCCTGAAGGATGAACAAGTGATGGTTGGGGCTGACACTCACTTGTTCTTCCCAAGGCTTGGGATCGCATGAAGGGGAGAGGCTTATTTACACCATTTTTTAGGAGGGCCAAAAAAGTGAGCAAACCAGTTCTGCCTGTGCCATCAACACAGAGGAAAATAACACTTTCTGGTGATGTTGAAGTCAATCCCTTAAAAATCAATGTTTCTCAGATTTACTTAAACTAGAGATGTGCTTTTGGAAAAAACCCTGATTGGTGTAGAAAATTTACATTTTGTCATTTTGTCATTATATATTTCATTATAACCCTCTATTAAAAGGTGTTAAGGGAAACTGGGGTTATTCTTAGGCATTGCTCTGAAACCCTTAAGGCATCTTAATTAAAAAAATCTCATTGACTTAAAATTTGTCACATAATTTTAATATTTAAGCAATCAGACTATAAAAACAGCTCCAGCTCTTGCAATAAAAGTTGTAACCACCCTTTTCATAATAATATAGTTTAAGGGCTGGTTCTAGATTCTGGGAAATATCTTGCAAAATCTATTGAAGCTCATTTATTTTGAAAAAAAAAAGGTTCTTTTAAAAGCAATTCTAAGTTTCTTTGGTGAAAGTGTATTTAGTCACCTTTATTTTTAAGCATGCAACACAAAGAAACTCAGCCCAGGTGTGCTGAAGCAATGCAGCAGGTTCACTTCAATAAGACCGTTAAATAAGAGCACACCCTTTCCCTGCCAGACTGAACATGCCCCAACTGAGCTGAATGCTGAACAGGTAGGGTGTGACATAAGAGGTTTGTCCGTTCTCATGACTGACATGATGGAAAGAGAAACTATGACATTTTAAAAAGGTTTGTAATCGCTGGGCATGTTCATTTAATTCAAATCCTAGATCCTTTAGGTCCTGGAGCAAGACTCATATTCTTGCATCCAACTTTATCTGTAAAATAATTTTATTAATAATCTAGAACAATTGCCACAAATTAGAAAAAACTGATTTAAAAAATAAATTGCACTTGAAATGAAAGTTATTGTCTTCTCTGATGCTCAGCCAAGCCTCAACTGCAGCCACCATCCAGCTCCTGCTTGTTCTGGGGGCTCGTCCCTTTAAGTTTCTTCTTCAGCATCTGGAAGACATGCTCAATTTAATTTAAATCAGGTGACTGGCTTGGCCATTGGCAATTTTCTGTATTTTAGCTTTGAGAGCCTCCTGTGTTGCCTTGGCAGTGTGTTTGGGCTCACTATCTTGTTTAAGGATGAAGTTTGGAGGCTTTTACAGGAACAGGCAGATGTGTCTGGCAGATGTTTCTATACGCCTCAGAATTCATTGTGCAGCTTCCATCAGCAGATAAATCATCATGAAGATCATTGATCCAGTATCCGCACCAGTCGTAACACCCGGTTAATCCTATCTCAACTGCCCGCAACTCCTTTTTCCAGTACTTTTAAGTACTTTCTCACAAACTGTTTTTGTGGTCAACTAGTGGTTTGCATCTTCAATGTAGCCTCTGTATATGTAGCCTCTGAAGTCAGCTGATCTCTGATTAAGACACACCTGCCTCTGTTGGACTGGCATTTGGGGATTTTTCTTTACCATAGTGAGGATTCTTCTGCCATCATCAGGGGAGGTCGTCCTTGGCCTCCAGAGCTCACCGGTGCTTTCTTGCTTCTGAATGATATTCCAGACAGTTGATTTTGATAATGTCTCTAAAGTCTAATGTCGGGCAGTGGTAGCCTAGTGGTCAGAGTGTTGGCCCCAGGATCTGACGGTCGAATCCCAGACTGGTAGAGTGCCCTGAGGTACCCTGGAGCGAGATTAAGCATCCCGGGAGCAATGACGGAGACCCCCCATGTTTAGCTTTAAATAGCTGCCCCCCTGCTGCACTGTGTGTGTGGGTGAGAAGCAAGTGTTACATTTCATTGTGGTTCACTGTGTGCCATGTTTCACAAAGACAAGAATATTCACTTTCACTTTATGGTTTTATTCTGGTTCTTCAGCCTCATAATTGGTTTCTTGACTTTCATTGGCACAGCTTTTCTCCTCATGTTGAACTTCAGTAACTACAGACTCCAAATGGTCCAAATGGCCAAAAGTCTAGGTATCTTTTCCCTGCACTAATGAATCAATGAAACACACCTGAGTGTCACAAGCACCTGTGAAGCCAATTGTCCCAGACATTATGGTGTCCTGAAATAGTTTTAATTTCTACATGGATGCTTAGGATGCAGGGAGTAGAGGTGACAAAGGTGGAGGAACTTCAACACTTGGGATCAACAGTACAGAGTAACTGGGAGTGTGGATGAGAGGTGAAGAAGAGAGTGCAGGCAGGTGTGGAGAAGAGTGACAGGAATGATCAGTGGTTTACAGGACGGCAGGGAAACCATCTATACTATAAAGGTTGGAGATGGTGGCGCTGATGAAAAGACCGGTGGTGGAGCTTAGAGATGTGAGAGTTAAAGATGCTGAGATTTTCCAGGATTATATATTGGGAGGAGGATATTGAAGATGGAGCTGCCAGGAAAATGGAGAAGAGGAAAGACCAAGAGGAGATTTATGGACATGGTGAGAGTGGACATGCAGGGGGATGGTTTGAAAGATGAAGATGCAGAAGACAGGAAGAAATGGAGACAGATGACCCACTGTGGTGACCCCTAAACTTGAGCTGCCAAAAGAAGAAGAAGAAAATCTTAAAAGTAATGTCTGGTGTGTGCACTTTAATCACATCTTAATTAATTGATTTAAACACTTACACCGAGGAGCAGAGGGATAAATCAAGGAAAAATGTTTCCCAGACAGGACGGAGGGTAGTGTATGTCACACGCGTCAGAGGAACACCAGTTCAAATGTGTCAAATCATGAAGACTAGATAAAAGTGAAAGTGACTACCCTTTTCATTTTGAAACACAGCACGGCACAGCACAACGAAATTCAACCTCTGCGTTTCACCCACACACACACACACACACGTGCAGCAGGGGGCAGCTATTGAAAGCGCCCGGGGAGCAGTGACGGGGACGGTACCTTGCTCAAGGGTGCCTCAGGGCAACCTACTGGTGAGGGAATCGAACCCACAATCTTCCGATCTAGGGCAACTCCCTCACCACTAGACCACCGCTGACCCAAAAACTGATGATCACATGATACCTAAGCTGCACCTCATCCCAACTCAGCTCCTGTTACAGACTGAGCAGAAACTTTCCATATTGAAGTGGATTGTGTCTATAAAAGCATAAAAACCTCATGTGAAGGAGGAGACTTTCCACAGTGCAGTCCCTTTGTGGGCTTTGCTTTCTGCAGGACTTAATTTTCTGGACAATTTGCTTCCTCACCATTACCCTCATCATCCAAACATGTCCAAACACACGTTTGCAATTGTGCATTGTGCAACTGTCAGTGACGCTAAATAATAATAAATAATTTAAACAGCAATGCTGACATCTGCTGGACATCCTTCTTCTTCCGTCTCTTCAGTTTTCTGTCTTTTCGTGCAAGTCATTATGTTTTAAACGACTAATCAATCTTGCAAGCAAAACAGGCCTGCGTTTTGAGGGTTTTTGATCTGCATACATTTCAAGATACCAATGTCCTAAATGTATTGATACCAGTACCTTCTGAAAGGTGAATTTAGATGTTAAAACCATGAAGACACCCTGCAGGATGTTTGCCATCTACAATCTGTGTATTAAATTCCTACTTTTGTTTCTTACTTTAAAGGAAATTGTGGGAATAACCAATTTTTTGAAAAAGTTCATTGGTGGCGGTGCAGTGGTCAGTGCTGTCGTTACTCAGTGAGAAGGTCCAGGGTTCAGTTCCCCAATCGGGCAGGCAAAAGTCCTTTCTATGTAGAGTTTGCATGCTCTCTGCATGTTTTTTTTTTTTTTTTGCTCCAGTTTCCAAAGACGTCCTAAGCTTCCCGTAGGTGTGGCTGTTTGTGTGTCTACTCAGCAATACACTCCACCCACCCTGGTCTGGACAAGCTGTATATGCATGTATCAATACAGGCCAGTAGGTTGGGCCCATCCTCAGATCTATAAAAATAAATCATTAAGTAACTATACACCACTTTTTCAAAACCTTATTACAAGAACATTTAGAAACACACAATGTAACTGACTAGTTCTGAAGTGTAATGTAACACTAAACACTAGGTGCAATTTCAGAATTGCCATCATTTCGTCTAGTTTTTGGGAACTAACTTGTGTTTAAACTATGTTTTTAAACTGTCTCATTTGCTGGACTGCGAAGGCCAAGACATAATTCCTAAAATTGCTTTTCTTTGGACTGAATAGTAATGTTGGCACAGTTTTGAAGAATGATCATTATGCTGTTGAAGAATGAAACTAGGAATACACAAGTCAGTGTATTTCTCTGAGCTGGTTCCAGTACCGGAAAACGGGGAGAGCTATGTCAGAAAGGGCATCCGGTGTAAAACTCTGCCAAATCAATCTGCGGACAACGAAACAGAATTCCATACCGGATCGGTCGAGGCCCGGGTAACAACGACCGCCACCAGTGCTGTTAGACTACAGGGTGCTGGTGGAAATTGGACTACTGTTGGACAAAGGAGAAGAAGAAGAGGAGGAGGAAGGTTTGTCCGGAGGGAGGAGGAGAGAAGGAAGTGCAGGAGAGTAGAATTAAGGATAGGAACTTTGAATGTTGGCAGCATGACTGGTTTCTTTTTTCAAGATCTGTTTAATTTGGATCTCCAGATTTTCCTCCCCAAATCTCCACCACTATCGATCCACCTTCATGTTTCACTGCATATTATGTTTTAAATGTACTGTTACAAGGTTACCTTTCCGACAGAGACATCAAAAACTCTGGTGAGAAAACATTTTGAATGTAGAGTTGTCGACCTGTTCCTCGTCTGAATTCAGTTCTTTATGTTTGCTGAAGTTCTTTACTCACACCCAGCAAACTTTACCGCCTTGAGAACACTGTTTATATTTCGCCTTGAGTCGCTGCCAAACAAAGTATTTACTTAGTGGAGGACGCGTCTCTGCTGTGCCATTCCACTTCAGCTGGGTGAAGGTGCGGACGTTTAGATTTGGCTTTGAAGTTCTGAAGTTTTTCATAGGTAAGATGATGTTCATCTGCTCTGCCTGTTGTAAAACGTTCACAATATTCTGTTTTTCTGAATGCCACGTTGACCTTGCAGTCAGGGTACAAGCCCAGTAGGGTTGCAGCAGTAGAGATGGTAATAACATCACTGTGAATGACTAATTGACTTTGAAGTGTGTCTTGTATCAGGCAATGGAAGGAAAACTTCCAGAAGAACAGGTAAAGTCTGTGTTGGCTCCATGGAGATTTTCTCTGCAGTCAAATGGATTTGAGAACAGGCTTGTGATGGCGCTGGAGCTTTATGAGAACTTCCCGCTGGACATAGCTGTCACTGGAGGAACCAAGGAGGCTAACACAAGGTTAATGAATGTTGTCTGTGGGATAAAGGAAGGACAGATTTCAGAAGAGGAAGATGAGGAAAGCGATGATGAAAAGGAAGATGATGAGGACGAGGAGGATGAAGAGAAAGACAATACGTTCAGAGCTGCACAAAATGAAGATGAACATGAATCTTACATATTTGCTGATGTCTTAAACGAAAGGAAAAGACTTGTGACAATGGCAAGACATGAGGATGATTTGCAAAAAGAAGGTACAGATTCTGGTGTCATGTTTTGGCACCCTCAGATCCCTGTGGTGCGCATTCGAACAGTAGAAAGTGGTTCTTCTGCCATCAACTATGATGTGTTGGTGTTCCTCACAACAGCGCTACATGAAGAGGACAACATGAGAATCACCATGGAGCAGCAGGAAAAAGACAAGCCTGTGTTTCTGGTTAAAGCTGAACAAGAATGGGATCTCGTCTCCGAAAAGCTGACAGGACCATGCATGACCTGTGCGTGGGAGCGAATGAGAGCTCGCAATCTGGAACTCCAGAAGAAATATAAACAGGCCTTTGAATCAGGAGAGGAGGAAAAAGCAGGCCAGACATCTTCGGGTCTTCCCCAGGTGGCAAAGCTGTTAAGCCAGGAGGAGATTGGTGAAGTTCTGATGAAAGCTTTACCTGAGTTGCGCAAAAAGGCTTTCAGTCAGTTCATGGTGGACATCACAAGGGAACTGAGGGTTCCTAAAACACCAAGTAATACTACAACGTAAGATATTAATCCTAATTTCAGTGATTGAATATATCTTTGACAAACTTTTACATTTGTAATGTCCTAAATCTATCTCTGACCTGAAACATTTACTCCACAGGCCCCAGGTATGTACTGCTTTGAAAAGTCAGAAGATTAACCAGGAAGACCTGGACCGAATCTCTGGGGTCTTTTATCCCAGAGATCTCACTGACCAGCCATCCAAGTTATACTCTATCCTCACTGCCCTGGAACACTTTCGGCTAGATGTTGGCATCCTCGGGGAGACGGGCTGCGGTAGTTCCAGTCTCTTCAACTCTCTTCTGGGATTGCAGAATGGTGATGAAGGAGCTTCATCCATTGGTGTCACAGAGACCACCCTGGAGCCTGTGGCATATCCTTACCCAGAATGCCACAATACACTGCTATGGGACCTCCCAGGGCTGGGAAGAGTGGGGGACTTTCCAAACCAGTCTGCTGGCTCTGGTTTGCTCCAGGTTCCTCTGATACCTTCCCATCTCCTCGCCTATGATGTCTACATCCTGGTGTCACCTTTGAGGCTTGATCTAAACTTCATTCAACTATTACAGCACCTGCTGTCTCTTGGGAAATCCTGCTATGTGGTGATCTCCAAGGCTGACATGATTGAAGAGGAGTCCATGGAGGAGGTGAGGAGGTGGACTGATGAGGTTTTGGGGAAGGTAGGTTTCAAGCTCAAGGTGTTTCTAGTGTCAGCCCTCTGTCCAGAGACTATGGATTTCCCCAAACTCAGAGAGATGTTAAACAGTGCTTTGCCCGGCCTTAAGAAAGCCACTCTGGCCAGTTATGTGGCGAAGCTTCTGGAGCAAGATGTCTTTTGGAAGAGGACAGATCCCTGCAAACCAATGTGATTATGTACAGCACCATGCAAAAGGCTTGAGCCACTTCTCATTTCTTTATATTTTGCTAGGAAACCATCTCGATGAAATACAATTCTACACCTGGAAAAAGATTTTTTATCTCTGGCTTATATAAAAGAGATTAAAAGAAATGGTAACAAATGTATCACTGCAACTTTCTGCAAAGTGTCTAAATATACAAGATTATAGATAAAAGGGTTCCAACCACTCAGTGTTCAGCAGTAAATGAAACACCCGATCATCTGGAAACATCTGCAGCTGTTTCTTCACTGCATCATGCCTTAAGTTAGACGCTTTGTTCTGCTTGAAGGTTCAGACGTAGATCACTGTGTGGATTAACCAACACAGAACTATCAAACTGCTCAGGTACAGAGACTGGACTGAAAATGAGAGACAACAACACTGTCCTTCAGGAAGATCTGGAGAACTGCTCAGGTACAGAGACTGGACTGAAAATGAGAGACAACAACACTGTCCTTCAGGAAGATCTGGAGAACTCTTCCTTAATGATACATTAAAATAAACAAACAGGTTCCCCTTTGCAAGCTAAATAGGAAGTTATAAGGTGTGGCCCAAGACTTTTGCACAGTACAGTATATTAAACTGATTATACTTTTATATTCACTTTAAAAAGCCTTCATAATTATACTGCTATCTAATTAAACAGTTAAATGTACTTTGTCTGTGTTCAGTATGTGAAATCCCACAATTCATTGTGTATATAAATGCTGTTTCCTTTACAATAAAACGCTTTGCTTACCATCATGGGTGTAATGTGTTTGGAAGGGAGGTTTTCTGTTTGTTTAAAGGGCATCATTAAAAAAACTCTGAAAATGTTTCTACCCCTCAGGGACCGGTCACTGGACGTCCCTACATACCACGATGCTGTAATTATATATTATAAAAGTCTGAGCAATATTCATACTGCATACAAGTTAATTTAGATCATCTGAACCATGGCACTGGTGAGGAGCAAATAATTAACTGAAGAGCTCTGGGAAATGGTCTCTGACATGGGACTCTCTCTCCGACTTGTTTTTCGCTCTCAGAGCGGTTAGTTCATTAAGGAAGGCAGGCCAGAGCATGCAAGCAGGTCTGCTTTCTTTGGTAATGGATGAACGAGCACCAGGTTATGGCAGCCCCATCTGTGTTTAATGCTCGCCTACTGAGTTGACATGACAGCCATATCTCCATCTCCGTCACTCATCCCCATCTTTCTTTTCTGTCCTGGAAAATGTTGTTGAGCTCTGGCATCTCACCTGTCCTCGACTCCACTCAGCTCCACCCTATGGTGCCTGGAGGTGAAGATAAATGAGTTATAAACACTCAGGAACAACTTGCATCCTCATTATTATTGCAGAAGAAGGATGGTCCCTTAGGGAGCAATGTGTATTTGCACAGATGAATGATGATGGGTGCACCCAGAGCTTTATGAAATGCTGAAGCTTCACAGTTGCTTAAGAGACCCATGAGGCTTCACATATAAACACATAAAGACCGTACCGACTGAGTTCGCAGAAACCAGTTCCAGATCATAGCATCTGAGCTCAGAATTTGAGAGCAAGCTTCACTTTAACAAGTTTGAATAGGAGATCCTGCAGAAACACCAATGGAGCTCAACAGCAACGGCCTGTCTGTTCAGTGCTACCTGAAGCCGAGAATGATGGGTAAGGTAAGACGTCGTCTTCAGGAGATGAGGAGCCCCTCTGCCCAGATGTCCACGATAGACCTGAGTCATAATGAAAGTGCCCGTCTGGCCACTGATGCCCTCCTGGATGGCGGCTTGAAAGCCTACCAGGAGGTTCTGGTCAGAGAAGAGGAAGCAGACTTCTTGTCTGTGGAGGAAAAGGGCTACTTACTAGGAAAAATGAAGGAGCCTGCAATAAACAGCACCGACGAGGCCAAAGAGGAGGACGTGTCCAGCTCCAGCTCAGAGTCTAGCTCACAGACTTACTTTCCAATGGTTTCAGAGAGCGAGCCGCCGTGCCTGGACTTTGGCTGGCCGGTAGCAGACTGGAGTTACCACCTACAGGGGGTTCCCAGCGTGGAGGTGTATTTCCAGTCCCAGCATTTGAAGAGCTTGAAAGACCTGCTACGAGAATTCATCCGCAAAGCAACAACAGTGAGTAGAATCATCAGAATATTTTTAGGAGAAAGAGGCTAAAATGTTCTCAGTTAAAGAAGGCAGAACTAGGTCTGATGGTCCCATTTAAAGACAAACAGATCTAGCGCAGAAGTCCCCAAACCTGACCTCAGAAATCTGCAGCGCTTATCTGATTACTGTGACCAAATAGTTTCATCACGGTTAGAAGTTAACTCCAGGATGAAAAACAAGCCATGACAAAAAAGACTCGCATGATTTATTTTCAAGGTGGGGAAAAAGAATTGTACTTACCAAGCATGGTTTTTAATTAAATACCCGCGTCATTTATGTTTTTATTCAATCACATTTCCCAAAAAAAACCACATTACTCCGTTTTATATTATTGTGTAATCATTACAAATCTCAAAAAATTCATTTTTTTCACTTTTTCCTTTTCCAATTCAAGTGCATTTTTTTTCATTTGATAAACTTATTAGTAGTTCTATAAAGTGATGTTGTTGGAACAAAACCTAATATGTCCATTTTCATTTTTTGTAAATACCAGCTGTTCTTGAGACTGTTTCAAAATTCATCATGCTCAGACTCACAGCAATGCCTTAAAATAAACTTTTTATCCCGCAAACTCGTAAACTTTGGAGGTTTTATTCTGGAATTTATTCAATCGTGCATATTATGTTTTAGATGTATAGCATGTAAGATGTAAGCAGCAAATGAAAATTAGAAAATTAAAAGCAAACATGGCCTGTTTCTGGCCAAAGAGTCCATATTAATCTATTCATATATAATATATAATTATATTGTTTTGACCAGTTTCTTTCAGCAAAATGATTTAGCCTGTTTGTTGGATCACTTGTGGACATCTTAGTCCATCGGAACCCCCGCAGAGCAATCTGATAGGGCGGCAGAGTTTGGACAGGTTTGAGGGCACTGTTGAATTAAGGATGAATGAATATATTATGCACCTCTGATTTCAGGTTCTAGCCATTGTGATGGACACCTTCAGTGATGTGGAGATTTTCTGTGACATTCTTGAGGCCACGAAAAAGAGGAAAGTGTCTCTCTACTTGCTGCTGGACCACACCAACCTGCAGGTGTTTAAAGACATGTGTAAACATCTACAAATCAACAAATCCCATCTAACTGTAAGTACTTCTTTATTATTTACTGCTTCAGGCTGACCCTCACTCATTTTCTGAGCCGCTTGGCCTGATTAAGGACAAAGGGGGGATTTGGAGCCCATGCCAGCTCTCAAAGGGCAAAAAGACGAGGACACATCCTGGACAGGTCACCAGTCCAGAAGAGCAATCACACACACACAATTAGGGGACAATATAGTATCTCCAGTCTACCTGCAGGTCTTTGGACGGTGAGAGAAAACCGGTGCTCCTGGAAGAAACACACACAGACATTTGGACAACATGTCCAAAATATGAAAAAAGCACCCGGGCTGTCCCACCTGGGAATCAAAGCCAGGACCGTGTCACTGTGAGGCGACAGCGCCATCCACTGCACTATATTAACTTTAAATAATTGATCAAATCTGATTTCTTAGGTTTTATATTCAAGATGTTCTCAAGGCCCACCAAACAACTAAGTGTCCTTTTGTTTACTGCAACTTCTTTTCCTTTGCACTAATAGGCAGAAAACATTTGAAACTAAACTAATTTGAACCTGTTTTTTCATTTCTTTTCCTTGACAGCACATGTCAGTTCGTAGTATACATGGAGAAACCTACTGTGCTAAATCTGGGAGGAAGTTCACTGGTCAGGTCAAGGAGAAGTTCATGATTGTAGACTGCACCCATGTACTGGCTGGGACATACAGGTAAATGCACAGCAAAAACTGATCTGGAAACAGCCTTGATAATCTCTACGGAATGAAAAAGGGTTACGTGTCATCAGAATTGAAACTTTTCCTGTTTGATCCCCTTCTTTGAAATGTTTTGGTCTCTCATTTTCAGTCCAGTCTCTGTACCTGAGCAGTTCTCCAGATCTTCCTGAAGGACAGTGTTGTTGTCTCTCATTTTCAGTCCAGTCTCTGTACCTGAGCAGTTCTCCAGATCTTCCTGAAGGACAGTGTTGTTGTCTCTCATGTTCAGTCCAGTCTCTGTACCTGAGCAGTTCTCCAGATCTTCCTGAAGGACAGTGTTGTTGTCTCTCATGTTCAGTACAGTCTCTGTAAATAACAATAACCACTACCTCCATGGGGTTCCTCTAACTGTCCCCATCACTGCTCCCTGAGTGCTTGATATGTCTGCCCCCTGCTGGATGGTGTGTGTGGGTTAGATACAGAGGATATATTTTGATGTGGTTCGCGATGATAGTCACTTTCAGTTTCAAGGTGATTAATAACTTCTTGATGATACTCGTTCCTTGTAACCCACCATCTCCTCGGGGACGTGTTGATTTCAGCATTACATGGCAGGATTTTGCGATTGAGTAATTCTTCCCTCTTTCCTTTCACTCTAGTTTTACCTGGTTGTCCTGGCAGGTGGACAGGAGCTTAGCGATGCTCTTCAAAGGTGCGAGCGTGAAGGCCTTCGACATTGAATTTCGCCGACTCTACGCCATCTCTAAACCATTACCAGAATTCTCCACGGTGGAAAATCTGGATGGCCTGTGTCCCTTTTCACATCAACCACCAACTCCTAAAAGCCTGAAAGACACTAATGCCAACATGGGCCCACCAGCAAATGGTAATCTCCAGCTCCAGAACCACTGTTCTCCAGTGCTGCTTCCATTGGCTGGAGTGTCCGGCCAGCAATCCCTCAATACCAGGACTTTCACGTCACACTGGTTCCCACAGAGGATCCAATGGCCTACTGCTTGTCAACCTGCCTTCTCCAGAAATTACAACCCTGGGAACCTTCCCAGACACCTGCAAAATAACAATTACCACTACCTCCATGGAGGGGTTCCTCTAACCACGCAACGGTTCCTGCATGCCAAGTTAAACAGCAGTCTGGTTGGGGAGCAACATTAGGTGCCTTATGTTACGGTTTAATTCATAAAGTACCTTAAACGACAGGAACCACTCGCCACATAAACAGGAGAAACAGATGCACTGGTCTACCTGCAAACTAAGAAGTGCCCTTATATGGTAAATGGAGCTGATCAAATGGAGTGGAGATATAAGGTATCTAATAAAGTTGGTATCTAACAGCATTATTTTGGATAATCAAGACACGGAGTAATTCAATTATAAAAGAATACACATTTAACTATAAGCCACCAGTATGGGGCAGCGGTGGTCTAGAGTGTAGAGACTCTCTAGGATCAGAAGGTCATGGGGTCAAATCCCAGACCAGTAGATTGCCCTGAGGTTCCCATGAGCAAGGTACGACCCCATCACTGCTCCCCCGGATGCTGGAAATGTCTGCCCCCTGCTGGACGGTGTGTGTGGGTGAAAAGCAGAGGTTGCATTTTGTTGATCGTCCTGAGAAATAGTCACCTTCACTTTCATGTTCTACAATTCTAATTTTATATCTATCTATCTATATAAATACAGAGAGAGAGATTTGATCTGTGTTAGAGGCCTAAACATTTAACACATAACTAAATAAGATTTTGCTTCTTCATCACCTGTAAACCTTACAGTACGATCCCTGCAAGAACACAATGATTTTCTCCACTTTATTATATATTTTCAGTATATAACGCAACACATGGCACCGACATTCAATATAAAAGCCGCACAAAAACGCTTAAAACTTGTCACTTTTAAAAACCCTGACCATAGAAAAACACTCCTCCGTCACTTAAAACTGTCCTCGTTCGACGTTTAAATACTTTCCACACCGATCCTGCGCGTTCCTGCTGATCTGGCCTCCTGTGCTTTATCTTCAGATGAATCTGTTTTCTCTTCCCTCAGCAGACATGCGTGCAACTTGTTCCACCACCTCTCCTCAAAGTCCTTGATCGAGAGACCTGATAAACTCTCCCCATCCTGATTCTCCTCTCGCATCTTTTCTGGATTCAAATCTTCAGCCATCACCTGCTCAGAAAACAGGAGGAACAGAACTTTATGAAACATCCCTCAGAACACGGCCTAACCTTCCAGCATCAGGAGCGTTTTAATAATGAGAATAATTAATATTTTGTATTAACAAAGGGGAAAAAGTTTTTTGTGCCATCCAAAATAAAGAAATGAGGGTGTCTCAGTGTTGCAGAACATTGTTCTGGGTATTTATATAATAATGTCTCTTCCAGATAAAACATTTGGTCTCCTGCGCATTAAATGTCCTGCGCATTAGCTTTAGCATCAGCTTTGCACTAAACCACAAAGGGAAATGCTTTATGATCAGCTTCATCGTGTAGAAATTTAAGACCCGAACTAAAGTCACGACCCTTATAGTCTTAGTTTGCCGCGACTCAGTTCCTAATCATATTTAAACCGAAGCCTCAACGCGGTTTCTTTGGACCGCCATAAAACTATTCGATCCTCACCTCAGAAATTGTGGCGAGTGTTTTCTCCTCCAGTTGCAGCCTTTGGAGAGACTCCTCGATGTCCTTCAAGGCTCTGTCGCTCTTCTCCAGCACGAAGGAGAACTGCTGAATCCTCAGGATGGCGATCAGCATCCTGAAATCAACAGGAGACAACATGTCCATTGTCGGTGTGTCAAAACGGGCGATGCTTTTAACCAATCGTGAGTGTGAAACTGAACAGACCTTGTTCTGACAAAACACATGGAGGCCTTTAAGCGTGTCAGATCTTTCCCCTCCAGCTCCTTCATGGAGGCCTGTGGATTCTCCAGGCTGGACTCCAGGACACGTTGGTAGCTTGTAGCCAGTTTTAGCCAGTGCCACGGATTGAACGGGTGAATGGAGCAAAGCTGGTGCAGACAAGAGATGCTGTTCTTCAGATCCCCACACTCCTCATGGATGCTCAGCTCCAGCAGAAGGACGCAGGTGAGGTGGCAGGTGTTGGTTGCCTCGTTCCTCTGTCGGAAACAGGTATTAAAAGGAATAGAAAAGTACGCCAGTAAGCTCAGCCACATCAATCATCAATTTATTAACGCCAGAGTGTTTTGTTCTTATTAGAATTCATCACGGGTCTGGCTGCTTACGAGACCCAGCGTAGATCTTAATTACCAGCTTTTCGCACGTCTCCAGGGCTTGTTGTGTCGCGCCGAGACGGCTGTGGCATCGTGCGATGCTCTCCAAGGCGTCTCTTTTGAGAGAGAGATTCCCGTGAGGTACCAACAACAGAAAAGCCCTGTAGTCCTCTATGGCACCCTGCAATGATCAAACAGTCTTTAGTCCCTCAATCAGCGCAGGACGGGGACAAAAGTGCAAGACATCAAATAAAACGTGCCACTGGCACCTGGTACTGTTTCCTCCTGTACTTCAGGTCTGCACGAAACTTCATGGATTTCTGTTCTTCCAGCGCATCTTCAAATCTGTCGCAGTGATAAAACCACTAGAGACAGGGTGGGAAAAGACAGGCAGGGACATTTATGAGTACAGTGTTTGAATATCAGTCCAAATGAGCCTCTAACCAATGACAGCTTGACTGATCACAAGTAAAGCCAAGAGCTAAACAGGTTTTGGTCTCAGGCTGTTTTCGTAACCAACCCTTCACGTGAACAATCATCCCGTTTCTGATTGGCTGCCTCTCCATTTGCAACTCATTCAAAAGCAGTGGGTTAAATTCAGCTGGCCAGGGAAGCAATGAACTCTCCCCAATATGGAAATATATAAAAGTGCTGGATATGTGACAAAAACTATGTTTTGAGGTCCCCTTGAGCAAGGTACTGTCCCCATCACTGCTCCCCGGGTGCTGCATATGGCTGCCCCCTCCTGGAAGGTGTGTGTGGGTGAAAGCAGAGCCTGTATTCATCCTTTCCATCCTGATGGTGCTGAGCGCTCCTCCACTCTCATTCCCGGAGGTCAGAGAAGAGTGTGCGGATGGGGCAGGAACCGTAAACAACCATGTCAACCCTGGTGTGGTAGGTGTTTCTGATAAAATGGCCACTGATCGTCGCACAGGAGCTCAAACACGAGTCAAAGTCTCACCTCAGGCTCGCAGGATTTCGGCCTGTACGCCGGAAGTACCGAGGAGGAGACTCTGTTCCGAGATTCCTCGAAAACAGAATCGTCGAACGTGCTGCCCACGATTTCCATCGGAGAGAACACGTGGCCTCTGTTGACTCCTCGCGTGAGGCGGATCTAGAGCGCGAACCGAACGCACTGCCCTCTACCGGCCGCCCCGCGTATTACAACCCTATTGGAACACTACCAGTACTCAAACTATTATGTTCTTGTTCATTTAATACTTATTCGTCATGGGCTCTTTATAATAATATAAATATCTATGTGTATATATTTATACAAACTAATTTGTATTAATCTGTTATTTTACTATTCTGGTAAGATTTGTATCATATTAAGAGAAATTAAACCGTATTAGTGTCGGAAGTGCAAAACTCCAGTCCAGGATTTCGCTCCAGCCGTGTCTTGACTGTGGAGCTCCAGCCCCAGTTCAGGAGCGTCAGCTCAGTTGGACCGAAATCCTGGACTGGAATTCAGGAAAAATCGATGAAACACTTTTCTTTTAGTCAGAAAGAGTTCAAATCGTCTCCTTTAATGAGAAAATAAAACAAAGCCTTTGAAACTCTTCTCCTTGGAAAAGAAACCGGTAAAAATCGCCGAAACTCTTCTCAGTTCAGTCGAAGGAATTGGCATTTCGCTGGAACTCTTCTTCGTAAAATTATAAAATGTTAAAAAATCATTGCTACGCTTCTGTGTTCATTAGAAAATGTTTTTAAGCGCCCGATCTCTTCCTGTTATTGTTCCTCTATAATTGCCTGCTTATTTTTCACCAGCAGGGGGTAACCGCGAGAGTTTACCCACAAGGACTCTATTCTTCGTGACCCGTGACGTCATGTGAACACGTGGTCAGGGCCGGCGCTTACCGTGTGAGCAAAACGTGCGCGATTAATTGGCGAAAAACACGGAGATCAGCGCACCGGTAAAGAAGGAGGGATGAAGGTGAAAGTGCTTTGCAGGAATCCGGACCACTATGTTCGTGAGACGACGAGGGACATTCAGCGAGGTGCGTGTTATTAGCAACATGCTAACGCTAACGCTCGGCTTTCGGTCATCAGCTTCTAAAAAGTCACTTTCTGCTTTGGCCTAGTGTTTGGGGGCGAGGCTCAGGGATCAGAGGGTTATGGGATTGAATCCCAGATTAGTAGGTTGCCCTGAGGGAATCTTGAGCAAGGTACAGTCACCATCACTGCTCCCCTGGCGCTTTAAACATTCATATGTTCAGCGTTTATCAGACGCTCTTATCCAAAGAGACCTCCATGTCCTCATTATACAGGGAGAAGGTGTGTGTGTGTGTGTGTGTGTGTGTGTGTGTGTGTGTGTGTGTGTGTCTGTCTGTCTGTCTGTCTGTCTCACTTTGACTTTCAGTTCTTGGCTGCCTTTTATCTCTCTATGGAGGAGATCCCACACTGCTTCTGAAACTGCTCAGGTACAGAGACTGGACTGAACATGAGAGACAACAACACTGTCCTTCAGGAAGATCTGGAGAACTGCTCAGGTACAGAGACTGGACTGAACATGAGAGACAACAACACTGTCCTTCAGGAAGATCTGGAGAACTGCTCAGGTACAGAGACTGGACTGAAAATGAGAGACAACAACACTGTCCTTCAGGAAGCCTCTTGCTCATCTGTATGTTAAAGTAAAAGGAAGTCTGGCTCTTTGAAGCAGAACACAAAGAATGAGACTCAAGACTTTTGCACAGGACTGCACTTCACACCTGGGCACCAAACGGATTTTTTTGGCACAGTGAAGAAATTTAAACTACCGTTTTTGCAGCAGACCATGAAAACTGAACCGAACTTCAGAGTTAAAAATTTCACTTACACAAATCAGATTCCTTATTCTGAAAAAGAATGGGAAATAACTTCTTCACAATATAGGCCTTTTAAGAAAATCTTGAAAAGGGATGAGTGTAGGGCTGGTTCAGAGAAATTAGTCCCTTGGGTTTTATTTGCACTTTTTTAAGCTGTTTTGGGAAGTGATAGAAGTTCATACTTCAACTGAAGAGCCAGGATGGAAAAGATGGAGGTCTTCTATAGAGGAGAGAAGGTCCAAGAGAAGCAGTGCTTGATGTTCTGTGGGGACAAGAAGAGATGCTCGATTAGTGCTGTCAGATTAGAAGGTGTAAGTCCATCTCGGCCTTGAAGGGCAGCGTGAAGGATCTGAGCAGCCACAGGAAGACACGTCCCGCAGCAGCAGCGTAGTGTGTGAGAATTAAGCAAGGTTGAAAGAGACCGTGCTTAAAAGACCTCGCTTCAGAATTCTGGATAAGTGTGGATGATTCATGCCTTGATTCTTTCTTCTTCTTCAAGTTCCCAGAAACTACGATCCTGGTCTCCACCCGTTCGAAGTGCCGAGAGAGTACACCCGAGCTCTGAATGCCACCAAGCTGGAACGCATCTTCGCCAAGCCCTTTGTGGCCTCCATGGACGGTCACAGGGACGGCATTAGCTGCATGGCCAAGCATCCAAAAAAGTTGTCCACAGTGTTATCTGGAGCATGCGATGGAGAGGTAGGCCACTCTTCGGTAGCTTCCACCTCTGTTGCTTCTGTGTTTGCTGTTCACGTTCTTCCTTTTAATCTAGAGCTGCCCCGATTGTGGCACTTCATTGGCCGTTTTTCTGTTCTGCGTTCTATACTATCAGCACCGATACCATGACGGTCTGTGTTTTTGGTCTGTTGCAGGTGAAGGTTTGGAACCTGAGCAAGCGGGAATGCCTTCGAACAGTCCAAGCTCATGAAGGCTTTGTGAGAGGAATGTGCTCTCGTTTCTGCGGAACCTCGTTTTTCACGGTACTTCAATCTGACTGTGGTTCGCCGCAGATCAGATTTAATGTAACGCACAGCTCTACCCGTCTTGAAGCACCGTCTGCTGATTCATATGGACATCATTAATAAAGAAACGTGGAGTTTAAGGAAATTATTTTAAGCTTTTGTAGGATTTGCTGTTCTGAGAAGTTCTCAATTTCTTTGGCAGGTAGGAGATGACAAAACCATCAAGCAGTGGAACATGGAGCCTCCTGGTTGTGGGATGCAAGAAGAGCCTCTGAACACCATCCTCTGGAAGGTGTGCTTTGGTTCAGATTTTAAAACCTGAATTTAATCTTTGTGTAAATTCGCATTTGAAACTGGAAGTGTTTTATTGTAGTTAAATCAAGAATTCTGAAAGAAATATAAAGACTCGATGCTCCACTGACGGTCGTGTCCCAGACAGCTGACGCTCGTGGCCCAGAGACCCAGCGCTCTTGTTGTTTGTGTCCCAAAGACCTCACAGCTGTGTCCCAAAGACCCGACGACCCGATGGTTGGGACACGACTGCGAGTGGCGTGTCAGGCCTTTTGGACACAGTCTGGACACGGTGGTTGCACTCTTACCCCAGAGACCTGACAGTCCTTTACATTTCCATCCCAGGACACTGTTTACAGTGGCTTGACTGTGTCGCACCCTGTGGAGCAAATGGAAGTTGTTCTAGATACACAGGAAAAAATCTGTAAGATTACATGAAAATATGGTTTAAAAATGAGTATCAGTGAATGGGATTTTTTCCCAACGCTTAATCAAGCATCACATCTGAATTTTTTCCTAGTGTTGTCATTATTGTAATTGTTATTTTTATTATGATTGTTATGAAAATGAAGTCTGTGACTCTGCTGTCAGTGCGGATGCAGAAATAAATGTTTGATCCTTCAGGCTGTCTGCACGGGCATTGACCACCACCAGACAGAAGGGACGTTCGCTACCTGTGGACAGACAGTGGACATCTGGGATGAACAGAGGAGCAGCCCCATTCGCTCCTTCAGCTGGGGGGTAGACAGCTTCAGTTGTGTTCGCTATAATCCCGTGGAGGTGAGCGCACACACACACACACACACACACACACACATAGTATTCATAAACTTCTTGCCAGCAAGAGGCTGGCCTGTATAGTTTGAAAAATGAAAACGGCATGGACCACAACTGCTCTCATTACTGTCTCCAGTGTGTATAACATGGCTGGTTTCACTACCTCCTCCAACCCTTTATAACATAGCTTGTCTCCCTACCATCCTGTAAACCTTCTTTCCCTCTTGCTGGTCCCCGTCTGTCATCGACCAATAAAGGATATTAAATCTACTCCATAAAAACTTTGGGTTTGGGTCAATAGACATTCATCTAAAGATCTCCACCGTGGTCACCAGGTTCTCTGTTTTGTTTTTTTTGTTTGCAGACTGAACTTCTTGCAAGCTGCGCCTCAGACAGAAGTATAATTTTGTATGACATGAGAGAATCGACGCCGCTTAAAAAGGTAACAACTGATTTTGTGCCCTTTGGCTGAAAGACCTTTGCTTGTTTTTGTCTCATTTTCATTGGTGACCCTGTTCTGTTTCAGGTCATAATGCAACTCAGAAGTAACACCCTTTGCTGGAACCCAATGGTGGCTTACAATTTCACCTGCTCCAACGAGGACTACAAGTGAGCCTTAAAAGTTTTTCTCACTGCAGAATGGAGAACAGGAAATCATCTTTACAAAGCAGTGTTTTATCCCAGATCAAGAACCAGCTTTGTCCTTCGTCGCGTTAATGAATAACGGTTTGTCTTTCGGCAGCCTGTACACATATGATATGAGACGCCTGGACGCTCCGGTCACCGTGCACATGGACCATGTCTCCGCTGTGCTGGACGTGGACTACTCTCCCACAGGCAAAGAGTTTGTGTCGGCCAGTTTTGACAAGACTGTTCGCATCTTCTCCAAAGACAGCGGCCACAGCAGGTGAGCGAGGAGAGCCACACCCGCTGTCCAGCAGGAGACAGCCATATCTTGAACCCGGGGAGCAGTGATGGGGATGGTACCTTGCTTGAGGAAACCTCAGGGCAAGCAGTGTGGCTGGGATTCGAACGCACAACCTTGTGATTCTAGAACCTCATCCTTAAACTCTAGACCACCGCTGCGAAGGATGCTATTAAATGAAATTTGTGACTGTGGGAAAAACGTAGGCCTGCTTGGGCAGAGGTTTTAAAGAGATGTTTTCCAAATCCTGTCCTGTCTCTCTGCAGGGAAGTGTATCACACGAAGCGGATGCAGCACGTCATTTGTGTCAAATGGTCGGCGGACAACAAGTACATCCTGAGCGGCTCTGATGAGATGAACATCCGCCTCTGGAAAGCTAACGCCTCGGAAAAGCTTGGAGTGGTGAGAACCTTTGCCTTAAAGCTTCTTTCAGCTGCAGATCTGCTCGACAGTAATCTTCAGTCCTGATATGGATGATACAGGGCTTTTGTTTCAGGTTGATAGATGTGACAAAGTAAAATGCACCATTAAATGCTCCTTTCTCAGTATTTGGCCAAATTTAAAATCTATTAAAAATATCAAATCCTGGCAGCAGTAAATGTCAAATGGTAGCGGTATTTTTATTTTACTCTGTTTATACTGCCTAGCAAAGTATTGTTTAAAAGACTTGAGCCACCCCTCATTTCTTTATACTTTTATAAATAATCCCCTTGTTAGTTCTGCCCCTTGAACTCTCTGATCTTTTGCCTAATGGAGTAGATTAAATGAAGAAAATGGGAACAAATGTTTTACTGCAACTTTCTGCAAGAGTCTAAAGGTTCTCGATAAAGACATTGCGACCACTCGAAAATGAGAGACAACAACACTGTCCTTCAGGAAGATCTGGAGAACTGCTCAGGTACAGAGACTGGACTGAACATGAGAGACAACAACAACACTGTCCTTCAGGAAGATCTGGAGAACCGCTCAGGTACAGAGACTGGACTGAAAACGAGAGACAACAACGCTGTCCTTCAGGAAGATCTGGAGAACTGCTCAGGTACAGAGACTGGACTGAACATGAGAGGCGGCTTAGAAAACATCCTCACTATTTGCAGTAGTGTAAATCATCTGAACCGTGTGGCAGTTTCTTTTGTACCCCATGTTTGACCCGACACATGATTACAGTGGGGTTATTCATCAGGCCTAAGAGGTGTCCGATATAAAGACTCGCTCCGGGAGGCTACATGCTCCGGGAGGTCTTTTGAGAGGGTTTTCTCTGCTGTGGCTCGATGCCAGTGCACTGATACAGTAGATGTGGAGAGAATCTGCCAGCATCAACAGTAGTGGCCACTGCCAAGCACTTAGAATGATGCCCTGTAAGAAAGGGACTCACTTACAGTAAGTAGCTTTATGGGAGTGTTGCCACCATTCCGTGTTTGCCAAGAAGAGGCCTCCCGGTTTACTTCTTTCTTTAAAGTGTTGTAATGGGAGTTTACAGCTTGTGTAATAGTTTAAATGCAGACAAACACAACCAGGAAATGATCCTTTGTGCCGGAAGTGCTAAGGTTGAGAGAATGAAATGCAACCTCTGCTTTTCACCCACACACCGTCCAGCAGGGCGCAGCTATTTCCACCTAGGGAGCAGTGATTAGGACGGTACCTTGCTCAGGGGTACCTCAGGGCAATCTACTACTCTGGGATTCGAACCCACAACCTTCTGATCATGGGACCTAGTCCCTAAACACTTCCTCGTCTGTCTTCAGCCAAGTATGAGCACAAAAAACTCCTCCGATTGTCCAGAGGGACGTCTAGATTGATGCTTTGTTTCACAAATTGTTTCTACACATCCCAGATGTGTCTTCAGAAAGACTCTAAAACTGGACTCTTGTCACATCTTTGTTTTTCAGAAAATTTAGACAGAGATTTTTTGCAGTCAATATTCAATACCACCACTGTTTTTCTTCAGCACAGCCTCAATTCTCTTAGACCTGCTCCTTTCTTTTTCCAGTCATCTTCTGGAACACTTCTCTAGGCTTCTTAAAGGATGTCCCAAAGCTGTTCTTTGGGTGTCTGCTGCCTTTTGTTTTCTCTGTGGAGATGCTCTCACGCTGCTTCTGAAACTGCTCAGGTACAAAGACTGTGTCCTTCAAGAAGCCTGGAGAACTGCTCCTCAACCATGCATTGAAAGTAAAGCAAAATGTGAGACTTTTGGACAGTGCTGTGAGTAAACGATCTAAGTAAACTAACGATCCAAACTATGATCAACACGTAAGCAAGCGAAACCAGATGAAAGTGATGCTGTTTGGAGGGAAGGTCTTCAGAAACCTTTGTTTGGAAGAAAGGAGGGAGACGTTCATCCTTGTATTTGGAGAGATTGAGCTCCGGTGGCTCCGATTCTCTAATACACTCACGGCCGGCGAGTTTTTGGCCCGTCTTCTCACCATACGTACGCCGGATGAGATTTATACGGACACTTTGCACTTAAACGGATCGGACGAGTGGAGCGCCTGTCAGCACTTTAAATCGGCCAATCACTTAAAGCGAACCTCTTCAGAAAAATAATGAAGAATCAAACAATCCACTTGTAGAGCAGGAGGCTCTTTTAATTAAACTCAGCAGAAATGCTGAATCAAGGCTCCGCTTTAGGACAGTTCT
Source organism: Hepsetus odoe (assembly GCA_017165825.1). Lineage (NCBI taxonomy): Eukaryota > Metazoa > Chordata > Actinopteri > Characiformes > Hepsetidae > Hepsetus > Hepsetus odoe. Next base: position 15,575,239 of record CM029389.1, read on the forward strand.
CTGCATGATGGAACAAAGTTCTGATAGATCGACTTGGGTGGTGTGGCAAACTCAAACTGAAGTTTAGCTCAAACATTTGTGCAAGAGTGAGTGTGAACGAAAGGGAGGAAAGTGGAGTGGTGAGGATGGAGGGAGTAGAGGCAATAAAGGTGGAGGAGTTAATACTTGGGATCAACAGTTCAGTGTAACGGCGAGTGTGGAAGAGAGAAGACGAGAGTGCAGGCAGGTCTGTGGTCTGTTTGAAGGAGGAAGATGCAGAGGACCGGAAGAAATGGAGACGGTTGATCTGCTGTGGCGACCCCTAAACGGGAGCAGCCGAAAGAAAAAAGATTTGTGCAAGCATTAATTTTGCCACAATATTTAGAGAAAGATGGCAGAGATTTAGAGGAACACTTTTTTATAAGAACCCTGTAGATCTCTGATCCGAAGCTGCTTCCGTCTCCTAATTACAGTCTGGAGCAACTTTGGGTAAAGAGTCTTGAACAGGAACCCAGTGATGCTGGAGGTGGGATTAGAACCTGCCACCTCTTGGTTCATAACAGTGTTTTACTCCTAGGCCACCCCTACCACAGAAGATACCTCAAAACCACATCCCTTCTTTATCTTGGCTGCTTACCTGAATGGGGACGGTACCTAATTATCACCTTCGAACCCATGACCTTTTGATTCTGGGGCCTCGTCCCTAAACATTAGATCCCTGCTGGCCCTGCGGTTTGTGTGGAAGCTATTTAATTTTCTATTTCTCTTAATTTAAGATGATTGCAATCCATGTTACAACCCCATTGTTTGAAGACCTCCTTGCCCTCTTCGCTGATGAACGTTTGAGTTCTGTTCCTTTGCAAAGTTTGCATCTAGCCAAGAGCAGGCCAGGTCAAGTGTCAGGAGGTCGCCGGTGTGGACACTCTGGTCAAATGTCTCCAGGAATTTGCAGCAAGTTAGTTTTTTCTCAGGTTGCTTTAAAAGGAATTTCTCTCTGTTAATGTGGAAGCTGCTGTTCCAGTCTTGAGCTCTGGCTGCTCCTCTTCTCGTGTAAACGTGGAGAAGCGTGTCGTAAATTTGAGGTTTAGGTTTTAAGAGGCCTCTCTGTTCTCTCTGCAGAATCGGTGCTTTTCAGTGGCATCAGCAGCTAATAGCCTTAAACAAATTACATTTGGAAAGGGGGGGAAAATCATTGCTTTTAATTAGGATGAGAGCCTTTAGCAGAGGCTGCACTTGGACCAGCAGCAGCGGTGAGGGGAGAGTTTTATGTGACGCAAAGCAAAAGAAAGGGAGAGGAGGGGGAACCAGGATGGTGAGCCTGGTGTCTTTAAAAAAGTGAAAGTGAATACCCTTGTCATTGTGAAATGCAGCACAGCATAACGAAATTCAACCTTTGCGTTTCACACACCCGTGCAGCAGGGGGCAGCTATTGAAAGCGCCTGGGGAGCAGTGATGGGGACGATACCTTGCTCAAGGGTACCACAGAGCAACCTACTGGTGGGTAATCAAACCCACAATCTTCCGATCCAAGGCGACTCCCTCACCACTAGACCACCGCTGCCCGTCTTTAGAGAGAAAACATTTAAAATTTTTCTAATCCGGGCAGGCGTAGCCCCGTCTTTTGCTTCTTGTGAGTGCTGGGATGGACTCCAGCACCGCCCATGTCCCTAATGAGGACAAGCGGCTCAGAAAGTGAGTGAGAGAATGTAGTCATCTTATATCCTACTCTACCCTCCACAGCTTACATCCAGAGAGAAGGCAGCCTTGAACTACAACCAGAAGCTGAGGGAGAAGTTCCAGCATCACCCTCAGGTGCGGCGCATTGCCCGCCACCGGCACCTGCCCCGAGACATCTTCAAACAGAAGCGAGAGCTGCGAGAGATGAAGGACGCCCAACGCAGGAAGTAAGTGCCCTTCATGTCCTTCCTCAGCTCCACGTGTAACTCACAGGGACTTTAATCCAACCGTTCTTCAGTTCGAGTCCCACTCAGTCACTTTGCGTTAAACAGGCTGTCCTGTCAGGACAACCGAGCAGTCCATATGCTGGAAAAGTGACCTTTGACCCCTGCTCCTGCCCTTACATTTTAGGATCAAGTAGATTTTGAGCACATGCTTTGTATTTGGCTTTATAGCAGAGTGGTTTAATCAGACTGCACCACTCATCCTTTTATTCATTCGGCGCTTGTTTGTGTTCATTGTGGACACGGATACCGCGAGAACTGGTTCATCGTGCAGCGATCTGTGCTAAACACTGCAAACGGGCCACAAAAATGTCATAATTGTAATGAATACACACCTTCATGCTGAAGGAAGTCGTGCTATAGTGATGGAAGGACAGTGATTACACGCCTTTATTTCAGCAGCCCAGACCTGCCCAGCTAGTTCACCTTCAATTAAGTTCTAATTAACCTGCTGGGTAATCAAGAACTGACATCTATTAAGTCCGTTGTTTAATCGGCTCGCTAAATATCTCCTCAAATGTATCAAACCCATCAGGAAATATATGCAAGATCCCTTCATTTCAAGAAGGGAAAGATTTTTTTTTTCTTCCCCTCATTTAGAAAGAAATAATTTAATACGTTGTCAGTTTGGGGAAGTGTGTGTGTGTGTGTGTGTGTGTGTGTGTATATGTATGTGTATATATATATATATATATATATATATATATATATATATATATATATATACACACACAAATTTTATTTATTTTTTCCTGTATCCACATTGGTGCAAAAAATGAAAAAACCCAAAGCTTTCCTCAAACTTTTGACCCGAAGCCGTTTGTGTTGGACTCGCCCGTGTCGGGAGGACATGAATGCGTGTTTGAGTCATGCCTCGTTCTCATTGTCCTCTTTCTGTGGTTTTCTTTTAGGGAACAAAACGTACGCAAACACAGCAGACCCGGCTCCGTTCCCGTGGTGACGGAGAAGGAGAAACACGTGGTGACTGTGGTGGAATAGCGTCGCTTCATGGAAGAACTTTAGGCTCTGAATAACCTGAACAACCCTCAGGAGTGTGACACCATCTTCCGTTTCGGAGCTCGTTTTCATTCGCTGAGGGACTTCGTTTTTACCTTTAAGGATTTGCCGAAGGATTCAAATGTTTCTTTTTGAGAAAACTCATGTTTGAATGTTCCTAAACCGTTTTCCACTCGGACTCGGCACCAAGTGTTTTGTGTGCTTGTTTGTAACCTGGATTACTCCAAAGACGCTGGAGAAATAAAATACTCAAATATTCACGATTTGTGTTTCTATGCGCTTCTCTCTTTCTTCAGAAGTGTTGTTGATGAACACATGGTCAAAGTGTTGTCAGCGAACCCACTCAAATCAGGCTCTTCATATCACACCAGGGTCGCGCCAAGCTACTCGTGATTGGTCTTCTGGGCAGAAGAAATTGAAGATCATCAGAATCTCCAGGTTTAAATTGTTTTACTGTTACTGTGAACAATGTCAATGCTTTTGATCATTAATCAACAATTGAATAAGAATTAATTGTAGAGGAAGTTGGAGTCAAACCGTTCACAGTGGTGGGAACCGTAACTGGACATCCAGAGGAATTCCGTGTATTGGTTGAATATGCTGCTGGATACGTGCTGGATGAAATAATTGCTTAGGCTTGAGGCTGGTTTACTGCCATCAAAACACAAACTAAACTTTTATTACTTGAATCTTTAAACTCCCTTCATTCTCACTACTGGATAATACAGTATGACATTATTAAATCTGCAGCTTTTAAGGCTTCAGACGTGTGATTTTGATAAACCCCATTCGTTGTTCCACCCTTATGATCGCCATTTCTTCCGGTCCTCTGCATCTTCCTCGTTCACCCTGACCACCTGCATGTCCTTCACCATAAACCTCCTCTTTGGTCTTCCTCTCCTCTTTCCTGGCAGCTCCATCTTCAACATCCTTCTCCTGATATAATCCTTGTCTCTTCTCTGGACATGTCCAAACCAACATAGTCTCACTTCTCTCACTTTATCCCTTAGCTGTCCAACCTTAGCTGTCCCCTCTGGTATACTCCATAATCCTGTCCATCCTGGTTCCTCCTGATACAAATCTCAGCATCTTTAACTCTCCAGTTCCGCCTCCTGTCTTTTCATCACTGCCTCCAACCCATATAACATAGCTGGTCTCACTACTGCCCTGCAAACCTTTCGCTCTTCCTGGTACACATCTGTCACGGATCACTCCTGTCACTCCTTGCCACCCTCTGAGCTCTCTCCTCTCCTCCACACTCCCTGTTACTCTGAACTGTTGCCCGTGAGTATTTAAACTCCTCCACCTTCACCACCTCTACTCCCTCCATCCTTCCCAACTCTGCTGTCCTCACTTTCATTTACACTGAAGTGGTTGGGTATCTTTGACAAAGCCCTGTTGGTGTTTACCTGGTAATTACCTCGGCACCCTAATGAGTGATGTCCCGTCAGTCAGAGTCGTACTTATCCTTTTAATCAGAGCTTTGCGTTGCCTTCCAGCGCTGCCCTTATTCCATAATCCCATCATTTTAATCTCTTTAGTTTGATCTCTGCTTGACTTTGTCCGCTGTTGTCTCAACTCTGAGAATCCCTTCCTAAAAGTTGAGATGATATCTAAAGTTAAGTGTAGACTCATTTCAATAAGCAGTGTCAGATGTTAAGTCAGTTTATTCTGAGTCCTAGTGGTTAGAGACCCCATGACTGGAAGATTGTGAGTCCCATTGGCTTGTCCTGGGTTAGCTTTGGGGAAGGTACTGTCCCCAACACTGCTCCCTGGGTGCTAGATGTATGGCTGCCCCCTGCGGCACAGTGTGTGAAGGGTTAAATATGGATTAAAAATGCTTCAGGAGCATGAAGACTGGACTCTGGAGCGATGGAAAAGATTTATGAGTCCAGTAAATGATATCAAAAATCATTTTTGAGACTCTGAAGGTTGTGGGTTTGAATCCCGGACCAGTAGGTTCTCTTCAGCAAGGTTCTGTCCCCATCACTGCTCCCCGGGCGCTGGATATGGCTGCCCCTGCTGCTCCGGGAGTGTACGGGTTAACTGTGTGATTCACTCAGTGCTGTGCTCACGATGACAAATAGTCACTTTCACTTGATTTGTGCAGCTGATGTGTAGTGGTTGACGTTACTGTCTGCACATGCGCACATCTCAGCACGAAGGGATCCCAGCCGCTGTCAGAGCGCTCTCCATTTCTCCGGCTGCAGGAGTGGGAAACCCTCCACTATGAATCGACTGCTTATTAGTGACACGTGGTATTTCTGGAACTGGATCCTCTAGTGGTCACTCGAGAGCTGCTCCCCTCCTGGCTGTCAATGAACGAGCCCAAACCCCGCCCCCCTGCGCTGGGATTGGCCACTGGCCCCCTGATTGGCTCGTAGTAACCTGCTACGCTGGGATTGGCTGGACGCTCTTTCTCCCCGCCCTCTGATTGTCCAGTAGTGTCCCGCCTCCTGCGCTTGGACGAGCAGGCCCACGACCAATCACATCTCACGGGAGGCGGGACTAAGGGGTGGGATGAATAAAGAAGAGCCTCCATCCGCATCTCCGTCGCTCCGCCCACACGTCCAGTGAGGATTTTTTTTTCGTCCATTTTTCTGCGTGTATTTAAGAAATCTTGAAGAATCCCACATCCTGGAGGGAAAAGAAGAGGGTAAAGGAGAAGGGAGAGGAGGAGAGGCGAAGGGAAGGAGTGGGACTCGTTTTTGCCACGAGGAAGGATGGCAGGAGGCTTTTTTTTGTGGACGATGATGGCGAAAGGGTTGGGATTTAACATGACTGCAAAATAAAAGCAAAGAAAAGGCAAGGGCTCTGTCTCCTCTATCTGGGTGATGGACAGGGAGGTTGTGGCCTGTGAGCTTGTGCATGATGATGATGATGATGATGATGAGGATGATCCTACCATTGCAATGCTGTCAGCTTCCAAACCCTTTGATCACATTTGAGACCAAGGTTGTCCACATGGAGATTAAAATCCAGCTGTTATGCCTTGGTGTCGACATGGATGTCTGGTGTGAGCTGACAGGTTTTAATGGCAATTGGACCTGCTTTTAACCATTTCTTCTTATTTTTCCAGCAAGATGTCTGCTCCTCTAGGCCCCCGAGGCAGTCCGGCCCTGGACATGCCGGACATGAGCCACCTCACCGAGGAGGAGAGGAGGATCATCCTGGATGTGATGGACCGACAGAAGCGAGAGGAGGAGAAGGAGCAGTCCATGTTGAAGTAAGGCCAGTATTGTTGTCTAGGTCAAATTCTGCTTTTGATTCTGTGTGCAGGAGGATGGAGAACATGGGGGGGGGGGATGCGCCTGCACCCTTTAAGCCGGTCTTAGGATCTCTCCCCAGCCTTGCCTCCATTTGCCTCCATTTTTCACATCTTCCATAACATTCCCACAGCAGAGCTTGCTTTCTAGCTCCAGGTCCATGCTCGCACTCAGAGGAAGTGTTCTGGTGAATGTTTGGAGGGCTCCAGCAGCTGGAGAGCGTTTTCAGCACCACGGCGCTGTCCGCTCCTGCAGCACCATCCGGCTCCTCTCATCAGACTCTGGCCGGGATTTACATGCCTAGAGGTGTCCGGACGTCCCTTTTTAATAGTGATTTTGTTTATTCAGCTTCTGTACTAACAAAGTAGTCCCACTTTGGATCGCTAGCCCCAAAACCAGCTTGGCTAAATGGGGAGAAGGCTCTGCATGGGTTCCTCTGGAGTGATGGAGCCCCATCCAGCTTTGGCTTGTGGTCCAGAACTAACTAGTATTAGTACTTGACCACAAAGATGCAATCAAATCCTCACAGCAAGTTTCTGAAATGTAGCGTAAAGCCTGATGACAATGAATGGATATAAACTGATGTGTGGATGAATGTTGCTTTTAAGATTTAAGGACCAAATTCACCAAAATGATGTTCCGTTGTAATATTTTGGCAGTGGTATCAGAAGGTAGACGTGTGTGCGTGTGTGTGTATGCACTCTGTGGTCAATGAGGGGGTGATTTAATACATTAAATTGTTAATAGGATGCAACTGTGATTCACTATAGAAGCTCGCATAACATGGCTGAGCACAGGCTTGAGAACCACTGCCTGAAGAACCTCTCATAGTCCTTTAACACCAAACGGGAACCTGTTTTTGAACCAGTTCTGGTGAAGTGATGCCATCAAGGATTTGTCGTTAACAGAGGGGCTACACAGAGGGAGTAAACGAGGAGAAGGACACACCCACTCATGTTGTCATGGTTCTTGCTGGAAACCATGTTGGGAACATATTTTGGGTCAAAATGCTCAGGATGATTCCAAATTTGGCGGCTGAGCCAGATTAGAGCCACTTCACCGTTGTCGGAAAAGTGGATTATTTTTGAATCTCTTTTTGTAAACTTTAGGTGCCAAAAAAGGTTTTGATGGAGTGATGCCCCAGTGAAAGATTTAAATCTTAGAATGACTGGGTGTTTGATCGAAATGCAGCTTTAGTAAATGTGCAACCTTATGCACTTGAATGGCGGCTCTTTCTGATTGGTTGTCCGACTGGTTCCTGTGCTCAGAGGTAGCAACTTCTGCAAAGAGCAAACCAGTGACGTTGTGAGGATCTCTATGTACCAGGACGTGTTTGCTTTAGCCTTTGGAATGATTGTGGCAGCTCGTGGGGACATTATGTAGCCCGTGTAGTGGCGCTTCCTCGTCACTGGTTAAATATTAATGCTGGTGGGTGCGTGGAAACGGGGCGAGATGGAGCAATACTTATGGTTAAAGTGACTCATCGACTTAAAGCCTCAGCCACCTCAATGCTGGTGTGTGAATCATCCCATACACACACATATACACACACACACACACACACACACACACACACACACACACACAGCTGCTTTTGCGTGTCGTCGGCCACAGTCAGACGACCAGAAAGGAAGCGAACAAGCTCGACTGCACCGCTGATGCCAGTAATGAGCAGCATCATTAGTTTCCTCTGTTGCAGGCTTTGATCTGTGTGTATTGTATGCAGGCAAGTGGTGTAGAGTTACAGAACGGCGGTGGGGACCAGGTAGCTCATGACTAATGCGTAGACCTCATGTCTTCCTTTTCGTCAGAGGCCTGCTGCAGGCTCGGGCTCTGTCATGTGCTCTCCCGGCATGCTTTGTCCATTTTTTTATTTATTTATTCATTTCAGAGGGAGGCAGTGCTCAGTGTGCTGTAAGGTTAGTGAAGAACTCAACACTTTGCGCTGCGAACATTTGACCTCCTTGCTGTTTGGCCTGGAGCTGAAGATGCCCTCTAGAACAAAGAGAACAGTTTCTCACCAGTTCATCCTTTCATTTTCATCCTTTTTCCTTCATCGAAGAATTTCTCTTTTATGGTTTTATGTGCTGGTTGTTTGTTTGGCCTTGTTCAAGTAGTCCAGGCTGCGGCCTGATGGATAGACAGACAGAAAGATAGACACAGACAGACAGACAGATAGATAAATAGATATAGATAGATTTATTAATTTATTAGATTTATTAATATTATTAATTTATTGATCCCGAGAGAAATGTAAATACCTGTTGCCAAGAATACCACAGGTTAACAGACAAACACTTCAGTAAACAACAACAAAAACACCAGTAAACAGTAAACAACAACAAACACTTCAGTAAACAGTCAACAACAACAAACACTTCAGACAGCTGTAATGTGAACAAAGAGGCGGAAACGATCTCAGTGTCTATGTTGGTTTGAACATCAGCTTATTGCCATTGATAGATTATATGTTTGGTCAGGGACCCGACTGGTTTTTGAAACTTTAAAGAAAAATTCTGCCAATTTCTCAAAATCTCTGCATAATTCACAGCGACGTGAACAGTAGAAGTAGAAACTTTCTGACTCGGATTTTGGTGGCAGGAACCAGGGGTTGTTATGTTATGTCAGGTGAAGTCATGGTTGCCTGGTTACATGGTTTTTGGGATGATCTGAAAGACTGATCAGCCAGACTGTGTCTGGACGGGTGCGTGTGACAGGGTTTAATTGGTTGATTGCCCTCTAATGACGTTTTCAGCTGCGGCTCCTGCGTCAGGTGGTACCCTGTGCCCCCTGCAGTACCACGGTAACCATGGCACCAGAAGCAGTTTGTTTCCCAAACACTGGGCTGTCATCGAAGCCCAGGAATTCTGGGAAGACGGGGAGAAAGCAGAGGAAGAACATGCTGTTGTCTTACAAAGAGGAGCCAATCGGATGAAGCTTGTATTATTATATTAGTGTCTGAAACCACATGAGTGAATCCTCTCGTCCTGTTCATCTGGCTGCTCTGTGCCAACACACACTGTTCCTTCCTTCTTCTTTCGGCTGCTCCCATTAAGGGTCGCCACAGCAGATCAACCGTCTTCATGTCTTCCTGTCCTCTGCATCTTCCTCCCTCAAATCAACCTCCTCTTTGTCCTTCCTCTTCTCCTCTTTCCTGGCAGCTCCACCCTCAACACCCTCCTCCCGATATACTCCTCATCTCTCCTCTGGACACGTCCCAACCTTGCTTCTCTAAAATTGTCTCCAAATCATGCAACCCGAGCTGTTCTTCTAATATACTCATTTCTAATCCTGTCCATCCTCGTCACACCCAACGAAAATCTCATCCTTAGCTCTGCTTTTCATCACCATCTCCAGCCCGTATAACATAGCTGGTCTCGCTACAGTCCTTTAACTCTTGCTGTTACAAGTTTTTCTTAAATGTCAGCTGCACACTGTTTGACCTCTGTTTTCACTAAAGCCTGAGAAAGGCTGACGTTCATCATCTTACTGGCGGTCACGAGGTGAATAGCGTCCCATTGTGTTTCAGTAGAACATGCATTAAGCTCACACATGGCACATATTTCCCTCCACCATGCACAGCTCTGCTTTTCCCTTCCCCCTTCACTCCGAGTGCCCCCAGGGGTCAGGACACTGTGAGGGCAAACACACACCACACGGCCTTGTTACGCTCGCGAACATGCCTTTAAGAGCGTGCGCTATAAAACCAGTGGTCCCTAATCCCAGTCCTGGAGTATGGCTGTCTCCAGTCAGATAATTCACCCTGAGAAGTCCTGTTGTTTGGATGTACTGGTTAAATGTAAGAGACATGATATCCTATGATATATTATTCGTGGCCTGGTTTTGTTTAAACCGAAGGTCTGATTACTCGATTTCTTTACAGCTCGGCTAAAATATAGCAGTGGAAACAGCTGTCGCCATCATTTGATTTTAGGTTCGGATGAATTGCTGTTTAAATAATTGTCATTCACACTGCAGCCTCTTTCTTTTGGCCAATTAGTGGCCATTCCATTGGCGGATTGGAAATGGAGTTTTTTTAAATAATCAAATATTTTTTGAAATATTTTCCAATCCGCTAAAATATAAAAATTCCAATCTAATATCATATTAAAGTGTTATATTCCAGTATAAAATATTTTTAGAATAATAATAAAACACCACTTTCACTTTCACTTGAAAGTTGTCACTTTCACTTTCACCAATACTACTACTTCTACTACTAATAATAATGATAATAATAATAAATATTAAGATTCAATGTACTTATTTATTTGTGCAGACCTCTTGTCTAGTCTCTTGTTCTCCTTCATAGCAGTTACGTTCAATAAATACAACGATTACACAAAAACGAATAAACATGCTGTATCATAACATGCCGTGTGATGTCATGAAAAGTGATAGTTACTGTTCTTGTCACTGTGAAACACGGAACAGCACACAGTGAACCACAACAAAATTACACCTCTGCTTTTGACCGGACACACAAACCGTGCAGCAGGGAGCAGCTATTGAAAGTGCATGGGGAGCAGTGACAAGGACGGTACCTTGCTCAAGGGTACCTCAGGGTAACCGACCGGTCTGGGATTGTCTGGGGTCATGTGATGATATCAGCTGAAGTTGAGCTGTGAGTAAGAAATAAATAAAGGTAGAACATCCTGACGCGAAGCCGGTGTGTCAGGAGCAGGAAGCACTGGGAGAGGCTGGTGCAGGATCAGATGGAAGCGTTCAGGCTCAGTGGACTCTGTAATGGAGTGTGTGGGGTTTTGTTCAGCGAATTAGCTTATCAGTTGCAGCTTCCTCACTCTGGGCAGATGCTTAGGTTCACAGAGAGGGGCGATAGACGGATTATACTGCTGCAAACTTGAGGAGCTTATGGTTAAAGTGATAATTAAACCAAACGCTGCAAAAAATTCTTCGGAGCTTTCAGAGGTGTTGAACTGATCTGAGATCTGATGATATTCACCACTGTGGTGATAAGAAAGCACAGCATTACTCAGTTTATTTCTGATTCCTCTTTAGATCAATTGTTTGATCAAACCTACTCACGTGGCTTTTAACCTGAAGTGCTTGAAGTCATTGCATATGCTAATTAGTATTTGCATATTTTATTTGCCACGATCAGCTTTTATGATTGAAATCTACTGCACTTTTGAGCTGCTGGAAGCTGAAGCATTAGGGCAGTTTATCTGCTCGGGGCACAGAACGGCCCTACGTGGTGTACAGTACAGCTCTGTGTTACATAATAGTGTTGAAGCACAGAGAGAGAGAGAGAGAGCGATCAGTTATGGACCCTTTAAAACTATGTATAATGGCACTATAACTGCACCTGTCAGTGGCAAATTATAGCCGTTTCTGCTCCTTTCTTTACGAAACTGTGATTTTTTAAATTTTTTTACTTGTTAGGAAGGTTTGTCGATTCGATTGAAACCTAATTCTTGGCACCGTCATTTTTCAAAATCATGCTTATTGTGATTTTGTGCTGGGAAAGCACTGCGAGCGCTCACTTTCTCAATACCAGTGTGCTCAGTGATGCCAGTTTGGAGAGAAAAAAATAAAAAGGGCTCTGTTTAGAGCTCAGTTTAAACAAACCCCAACGAGAAGCTTGTGTCTGACGGGTTCGTTCAGTCAGGACTAATGAGACAACATACACGAAATAAGTGCTGTCAACATTAAAGTATCGAATATTCACGCGCCACACTGAGGCGAGGGTTCAGGAATGACTGACGAGGCTCTTTATAAATGTCTACTGACAGTAATGTTAAAAATGTTCAAGTTCAAAGGGCAGGTCAAATGAAATGACCCCCGGGAACCTTTGGTTTCTGCCGTTCATGGCACTCCTGCATCACAGCGGTGTTCCTTAGTTACAGTGACCGATCTCACAGCATGGCCTGCAAACGTTGTTCAGAAGTGGGTTGAGAGGTGAGAGATGTTCCTCAGAAAAGAGTTCAGGCCTCCACCGTTTTTGTGAGATATGCTGGTCGAACTCGATGATCCAGAAAGGTCCCGTTCTTTCATTGTTGTTACGTCATATAAATAAGTGATCGGACAGTTATGTAACATGTGATTGTGATCTTTTGCACAGGAGAGCGTGTCTAAACAGTGTACCTGACACTCCGTGGGGTGGGGCAACATCTGCCGTTCAGCGGCTGCGTGTCTTGTGCAGGAAGCCCCCTTGGGGGTAGTTCAGTGCCCACAGAAAGGTCATCTTTAGCATGCTTTTGTGTTACAACACTACTGCTGCTGCTCCCAGAGCACAAGGGAAAGGAGGAGTGCAGCATGAGAGGAAGTGAGAGAGATGGAGGGAGAGATGCTCTTGATGCGGTGTCTGTATAAATTGCCACATGAGAGCATGTTCTGGGTCTCTCAAGCTGGATTTCATCCTCAAATTCCAGGATGGCTGCATTCAGCATTACATCAGAGCTGCTATTAATAGTGTTAATTATTACTTGGGTGTAATGGGGACAACAAGTCCACTCCACATGGAAAGGACCTGGACAGCCTCACCTGGAAAGCATCAATATTATTATTATTATTATTATTATTATTACTATTATTATTAGTATGTTCATTCTCCACTTCTCTCAGTTGATGTCGTATATGGAGACCGAGACTTATACCTCGACATCTGGGTGCATCCAATTAGAATAAAGTGTCATCGAGGGGGCGGGACTTATCTAATGTACTGTCCGTTGACTCTTTTGCTTTTTATGGGGACAGTGGTTGTCAAGCGGTTGGGGACTAGGTCCCGTGATCAGAAGGCTGAGGGCTTGAGTCCCAGACCTGGTTTACCTGAAGTACCCTCAACATGGCTGCCCACTGCTCCATAAAAGGTGATGAGTTAAACGTCGTGGTGGTGCACTGCGTGCTGTGGTGTCTGCTCAACGACATATAGTCACTTTCACTTTTAATTCTACAGTTTTGTGATTTTGCTTTGATAAAAAAACTGAGCTTTGATAGTGTAACTGAAAGCATGATCAAAGGATGAGATTTACACTCTGTAGTGCATGAAGTGGAAAAGCGCTGCTCTTCTGCGAGACGTTGTCTGGTCAGTGTCCATGGTTTCTGCTGTGTGGTGCCTGCTTGTTTGTTTAGCTTTACTACAGCGCTGTTGGGAGGGGGCACATCTGCTTGATTGATGGCAGTGATGTGGATTAGAAAGGCTGCTGATTGGCACGCACCATGTCAAGTTAGTTCCTTATGTAAGCTCCGGCCTGCAGCGCCGGGCCTGGACACCTGCATGTGGACGAGTGCCAGGACAGTTTACTGCTGTCTTTTATGTAAAGTCAAAGAGCGCAGGATGGACGGGAGTCCCGTTAGTTTGTGCTTTTTGGACGAATCTGAGTGCAAAGGTCAGAGCGGCGCTGCTGATTGACTCATCTGTAAGCTCAGATCCAGCATCACAGCCAGCACTAATCCCATAATATCACTGAGAGAGAGAGAGAGAGAGAGAGAGAGACAGAGAGACAGACAGAGAGATGGATGGACACAGAGAAAGAGACAGACAGACAGGCAAAGAGAGGGAGAAAGCGAGAGACAGGCAGACAGATAGACAAAGAGAGAGATGGATGGACACACGGAGAAAGAGACAGACAGGCAGAGAGAGAGACAGACGGACGGACAGACAGACAGACAGACAGACAGAGAGAGAAAGACCTGAGCCAAATAACTGAAGTATGCGTTCCTCACTTTCCGTCTTCATTGGGTTTCCACCTTCTCTCAGGCCTAAAGCACAACACAGTCCCGGAGGCCTTTACAGTGACTTTAAAAATGTAAAATAAAAGTTCATTTAAACGGGATGAATGTAAAACCTGTTGATCTGTCTGCTGATTCTTCCTGCATCACATTTAGTGATGCTGTGAACGGTGTAGACCTCATGCTGCCCCTGGCTACCCATCATTACCTCTGATCTCCAGCTCAGCATCCTCTGAAGATAAAGTGCAGAAGATAACTGAAGTGAAAACGTAACGTGTACTTTAACTGCGTGTAGTGTGATCTCTGAGTGAGTGGTGCACTTTTACACTTATGAATTCAGTTTATTTAGTTCAGCAGGTTTCACCCAACAAATGCATCTACATGCTAAATTACATTTTATAAACAGGCAAACTCTGGACACGTTGTCCTTTGGACAGCGCGGACAAGAGCCCCGTTGTCCTTTCCGAGTCTTTGGATTGGGCCAGAGATTTCTCTCACTTCGCTCCCACCTGTAGTCAGTGTTTCTTCCCAGCTTTCAGTTTTCAAGGACGAGGCCACAAGATCAGAAGGTTGTGGGTTCGAATCTCAGACCAGTAGGTTGAGCAAGGTACAGTCTCCATCACTGCTTCCCGCGTGCTGGATATGTCTGCCCCCTGCTGCACGGTGTGAGTGGGTTACATACAGAGGATGCATTTCTGAGTGCTGAATTTGAAAAGTAGTCACTTTCACTTCCCGTATTTGATCAAAAACACTGATGAGGTGTGAAGAGCGTCAGCACAACATATAACAACATGAATTTGATCACATTTATCACCAAGCTTTGATCTCAGAATGAAGAATAGTAACTGTTGAGAACAGTTTTGTTAAAGCCTTGTGATGTTTGCGTCCGTTAGGCTGCGTGCTCGTTCTTGTTTTGATGGGAAGGCTTGTCTCGTGTGTCGTTGTTTGAGTGCTGCAGTGGAGCAGATCTTCAGCTGATCATGGAAGATGATCTCGGTATCAGGTGACGGATCCAGTCAGGCTGGATATGGCGACGTGTAGTAGGACCACATCAACAGACTATATCATTTCCCTGTATCAGTTACAACATGCTTATTTCTGGGTATTTCTGCGAGAGATCCTTTGTGTGTGTGTGTGTGTGTGTGTGTGTGTGTGTGTGTATGTATGGGTGTGTAAATGTGTACATAGGGCTGTACTAATGTTGCATGCTACTGAAGAGTAGGAAGTTAAGGTAGTGTTCCTGGGGAGGGTATCTGTTATCTGCAGAGGTGAAGAGTAATTAGCTGCACTTGCTCAGTTAGATGATCTCCAAAGGGTTTCCATTATTTTTATTATTATTATTATTATTATTATTATTATTATTATTATTACTGATCAACAGCTTTTCCCAGTCGACAAAAATGACATACAACCCCTTCACTGGTCAAAATACCAGTCACTTAGAGAGAGAGAGAGAGAGAGAGAGAGAGAGGTGAAGTGAAGTGAAAAGTGAAAGTGACTACCCTTGTCATTGTGAAATGCAGCACAACACAACACAACGAAACTCAGCCTCTACATTTCACCCATACACACACGTGCAGCAGGGGGCAGCTATTGAAAGCGCACGGGGAGCAGTGACGGGGACGGTACCTCGGGGCAACCTGCTGGTGAGGGAATCGAACCCAGAATCTTCCGATCCAGGGCAACTCCATTACCACAAGGCCACCGCTGCCCGAGAGGAGAGAGAGAACAGATAGAGATACAGAGAGATGAGAGAGAGAGAAACAGAGAGAGAGAGCGAGAGAAACATCAGTCATTGTCCTGATTTCTTTAACCACTCTGACAAGTGAAAGTGAAAGTGTCGTAGAGATTACAGCACAGTACTAATAGCGCGATCATCCTCTTTCGTCCCCGTTTCTTCCAGTCCTCTGCATCTTCCTCTTTCACACCAACCCCCTGCATGTTTTCTTTGTCCTTCCTCTTCTCTTTCCTGTCAGATGTACTCCTCATCTCTGCTCTGTCCTCTCAGTTTGTTCCCATCGTAATTACAGTCTACTGACTAGCAGTCAGAGGCTAGGCTTCGCGATCAGAAGGTCATGGGTTTGAATCCCTGACCAGGAGGTTCCCTTGAGGAAGGTACCGTTCCCATCACTGGGGATGCTGGATATGGCTTCCCCCTGCTGTGCATGTGTGTGAGTGGAAAGCAGAGGTCATTTCTTTGTGCTTCACTGTGTGCCATGACAAGCAGTCGCTTTCACTTTCACTTGGAGGAAGCCCACGCTGACACTGGAAGAAGGTCCAAACTCACAGACCCAGACTGCCTCAGCTGGGAATCAAACCCACTGAGAGACCAACTGCACCACCTTGCCACCCCAGGCAGACGTGCTGATCCGATTTCCTCAGTGTTGAAGTCGTTTTTGAAGCGGATGCTTATTATTGAGATCAAGTCAGAGAACTTTTCTGTACTCTAAGCTCTATCCTTCTTCTGATTACTGCTCTGGCTCTACTGTAACTCTACTCCTCCACTCCTTCCATCCTACACCCACCGGCCTTGTGTTTGTGTGGCTGTGACTGAATGACCCACTCGGTAAAGCTGAAAGGCTGTACATGGTGTTACATGCTCAAGAGGCTGGACTCACACTTTCTCAGTATCAGGTGGACGACCGGTGGAAGGTCCACACACACATACACACAAACATTCACATGGGCACACCACACATGCCCTCCAGGCTTCACCAGCAGCATGGGCGCCAGAATCTCTACACACGTTACCACCGAAACCTAATTTATGAATCCTGCCTTCTGGGCCAGTGAGGAGAATCGCCCTTCTGTCAAAGCAGAACTTGCTCAAACCAAGCAAAGTCCTGTCTGGAGACTTCTCATTTGTCTCAAGTCTTATGGCAGGGAGTAATAAAGGAAGGTTTCTTTTTCTGACAATCTACTCACTATGTCCAGAACCTCATCAGATGTTTGAAGTCTTGGTCAGAAGAATGTGAGGGTTTAAAGTGAAAGTGACCTCTGTATTTAACCCTCAAACACCGTCCAGCAGGGGGCAGACATATTCAGCACCCAGGGAGCAGTGACGCAGATGGTACCTTGATCAAGGGTACCTCGGTACAACCTGCTGATCTGGGATTTCGAACCCACAACCTTCAGATCCTGAAGCCTCGTCTCTAAACACTAGACCACCACATGTTTGGGTGATACTAAAGATTACACTGGACACTGGTTTTCCATTATAATGGCTTTCTTATTTTACCTGGTAAGTGCTGGTCCTCAGGGATAAGATGTGTCTGACCTGCGTTGGTTCTTGTTAATTTTCTGTTTGGATGAAGAACAGTTTAGTGACTCCTCTGCTGGTGGACTGTTTGGAGGACAGGGCTTAATTAGGATCTTCTGTTTCTGCTGTTCTAAAGCCTGATTTTAGCTTTCTTGTCACTGTTAACTGTATGTGCGTATATATATATATATATAATATCTGTGCGGTAGCGGTGGCCTAGCGACTAAGACCCCAGCATCAGAAGGTTGTGCGTTCGAATCCCAGACCAGCAGGTTATACTGAGGTACCCTTGAGCAAGGTATCGTCCCCATCACTGCTCCCCAAGCTGCCCCCTGCTGCGCTGTATGCGTGGGTGAAAAGGAGAAGCTGAATTTTTCATTGTGTCTGACTGAGTGCTGTGCCATGTTTCACAATGACTAATAGTCACTTTCACTTGTCTCTCTGTCTGTCTATCTGTGTCTCTGTCTGTCTATATCTGAGTCAGTCTGTCTGTCTGTCTATCACTTTGACTATCTATCTATCTATCTATCTATCTATCTATATATAGATATGTGTTTATATATAGAGAGAGAGAGAGATGAAGGGAAAGGGACTCATAAACACACGGTGAACTGGAACAACACACTGTCTCTGGGCAGCCATACATCCAGCACCCGGGGAGCAGTGATGGGAAATGGTACCTTGCTCATGGCTACCTTGGTGTAACCTACAGGTTCAGGATTTGAACCCACAACCTTCCGTTTTAGGAGGCTTAGTCTCTAAACACTCATCTGAATGACCACACAAACACACACACACACACACACACACACACACACACACAGAGACAGGATGCTGTAAAAAGTGAGTCTTCGTTTTTCACTGTAAGTGAGCAGCCCTTTGGCCTGCTTAACCCCTCGGGACTGTCCTATAGGTGGCTTTTCCGCGGGCAAGGATGGAACGCTTTCTGCAGCCATGCTGCGAGGTCGCCTGACTGGGCAGGACGGGCACACTGGCAGCTCTAATTGCAGAGTAATTATGCCCTGTGCTGGTGCGTTGGCTTCAGCTAGCCATTACGTAACAGGACTTTATTTTACCCTCTGTGTCCTGTTGGCAGAGGGCTTAGTGGATGGGTGACCAGAGAGAGAGGGAAAGAAAGAGAGAGAAAGAAATGACCCACTGTAACAGAGACACACAACACTCTCTTGTTACCATCTGAAGGGCAGTTACACCAATCTCACTAAAAGGCTGTGTGTTAACCTCCGCTTTTAGCCTGCTCTGTGATCTGATCCATGTTACGTTGTGCTCATAATAAAGGATTTACTACCACTGGCTGTTTGTAGAAGTGGATTACGGGAGCGATAATATGATTGGTGCTTTTAAGGCAGGTTTAATTAGAGGAACAGAAGTTTATAAATGGCTTTTATCAAACATAATGTGACGATATCAGTCAGTCCTGTCAGTTGGCACAGTTTGTGGCCAAGCTGAGTCATATCATTTGATAGGATGTTGTTATTCGGGTGGGCTTCACCGGTGCTGAACACGGTCTAGATGACGGCCACCATGCGCTGTTAAAAGCACCGCCATTTATAAGCTTCCACCCCTCAGGGCTTTTTAGACCTCCAGAGGTCTGAGGATCAGAAAATGACCCAAACTTTATTTTTAAATGATGATACCCAGAATTTACCCACGTAATTAGGAAGGAACTTCTTGAAGCTCTAGATACATCACTGGCTTTGGCTATGAGTGTCGGTCTAACCAGTGGGTTTCTTTCTGAGCTCTTCATGGTAAAACGTTGATTTGTCTTCAGAATAAAACACTGAAAATGTCTAATGTCCATAATTAACCTTCATTATTCATCTGCATTGTCATCGGTGGGAAAATAAAAGCAGAACTCAAAGGAACAGTTGCAAAAAAGAGTATTTTGGTAATTTTCCTTGATTCCTGGGCTTCAGAATTGATAACCCAAGCTGAAGATCGAGATGTTGCCACGGATTTTATCCCATGTCACTAGTGCAGTCAATCAACCGAGCCGAGCCTCTTTCCTTTTCTGAGAGCTATGAGTCCAGTGAAGGTCTGGTTTAGCGTTCAGGATGTTTTCAGTTGATAGATGACCGGAGTTAAATTTTATTAGGCTGTTCTCTGGTGCTGTGATGATGTAGGAGAAAAAGAGAATAACACTCTGTATCCATCCCATCTGGAGCCATTAGTAGTCTACTGGCTGCTTCTGGGCCTGCCACATCTCTGATAATAGTCATGGTGATGATGGTGACGAAGGGGGGATGTTTGTTTGGAGGAGGGGAGCATGTGATGAGTCAGGGCTTGCTGCATGGTCATCACATCAGTGTGGGTTTCCACACACTGGTCCACCCAGAAAGAAAAACCCCTTTTTCATTTTCTAGATTTCTGCATAAATAAAGGGCAGGGATGGTCTAGCGTTTAGGGACTCCCAGGATCGGAAGGTTGTGGGTTCGAATCCCAGACAAGTAGGTTGCCCTGAGAAAGGTACCATCCCCATCGCTGCTCCCCTGGCGCTGAACATCCCCCCTGCTGGACGGTGTGTTAAATACATTTCATTGCGCCTCGCAACTAGTCACTTTCACTTTCACTCCGACACTCTCCTTAAGCGGCGCAACAACTTTCACCGTGCTACTTCCCATCTCTTCGAGTATCTTTCTTGACTAAACTCTGATTGGTTTGTGATCTTTTGCCCATTAGAGGGCAGTGCCTGTCCACTCGTTCGAGTGTTCCAGCAGGACATGAGTGAAGGGACAGAGATGATGGAATGGACACTCCTCTGTGAATCATACATGTTGACGCTGCTGATGGTGTCATCATGCGGGAGCTGGTGTGTTCGCTTTCGTTCCTGGTGTCAGCGAGCGGCTTCCTTCCAGGAGTTCAGATGGTGCTTCCACACCGTGGCGTTCAGAGCGAGAGGTGCTTTCAGACGGACTGAGCAGCTTCCATCAGGGCTTTTTCTTTCTTTTTGGCATCATGTTGGCGTTCTCGGCGTTCGCTTCAGAAATGATGTGAGGCAACTTGCTTGAACTCTTTTTTTTTTTTTCAGCTTAGCCTCTCTTAAAGCGAGTGCTTTTATTGGCGATGCTCTCTTTAATGTTTCATTAAGATAATTAATATATTCTGCCGAGTAATGCCTGTGTTGGACTGTAACTTAAGGCTCTTTGGCTTGGACTTGTTTGGCACGCAGCGGACACTTGGCTCGGCTTTTATAAGCGTTTTAAACAGTCGAGCAGGAAGGCTGTCGCTGTACATCATATTTTCTAGTGTCTAATCAACCAATTAGTTTGTCAGTTAATCAAATAATCCGTTTTTTTTGAAGGCCAAATAATAAAAACGTCTAAAGACAATCCAGGCTTTGCTTTTGAAAGATTCCTGAATACTTTCCTAAATAAACGAACTAGAAATGCTTTTAAAGCGGGGTAAAAAGGAATGGAAATAAATCCATTTTAATCATGAAATCCCCAGTTCAGATGCTAGCTGTGTGTTTGAGGAGGATTGGGAGACCACCGGTGGAGCTCCACAATATCTCCATTGTTGATTTATTTATGTGTTTTCATGTGTTTGTACTTAAATGTCTTTTTTGTTTGTTTGTTTTTTTGTTTTTTAATGCCATAATTGTCATAATCTGTTTTGCACGTTGGAATATTTCTGTCTTTTTTGTGTTTGTCTTGTGTTGTTTAAGCTGATTGTCATCACGTTTGTGGAATTATTTTGCACCCACGTCCAGTGTTTAAGTTAATCTTTGCGTTTAAAGGAATATTCCATCAGGCTGCAACCTGATTTCTGTCTGCTGCATCTGGACAGAACCGGAGTTTGTCGTTTCCAGCACCGGAAGAAAACAGAAAACCAGTGAACGTGTCAAACCCGCATAACCAGCCACCTCCTAGAGTCCCTTTGGTGTTTGTTTTTATCAAAAATTGCCATAAATTAGTACCTGATCATTTTCTTAAAATTTGGGAATTTTTATTACCTACAGGACTATTGTATGTAAATGAGCTCTGTTGTGATTGGGCGCTTCATTCAAAATGCAATTAAGGCAAAAAGACCCCTCATATCTTCAGTATAAATGGGCGGGACTAAACGGCTGTAATTGAACATTGAACATGTTGGTTTTTGTGACGTCACAAAAATGGGGAATTCAGAATAGCAGCTTCGTTTCCAAATATGGAAATTGAATTTCTCCACTTGCTACTTCTGTTGGGATCGTGTCTCTGTATTTTTCTAAGGGAGACTGTCCTCGATGATGGACACGCCAGACGCAGCAGATAGAGAACAGGTTGAGAAATGCTGGACTTGACTTGTTCCTTTTGGCCGTTCTTTTGCCCTCCCTGTTGCCCCACTGAGTTGGTCACTTATTTTTATTTTTAGGGTCAAAGAAGATCCAAAGCCTCAGACAGCGCAGTAAGTATCTCTTTACTCAGAGCGCTCCAGGCTTTGACCCTCCTCTCTCATTGGTGCACTGTGCTTGATTTTTTTCACTCTATATTTATTTTCATTTCTTTTTGTGGCTTCTTTTGTGATTGGCAGCTCTTTCTCCCTCCTCTCTCTGGTGACTGGCTGGCTAAAGTTTGTCAATGCTTGTTTTCTTTCCTGGGCTGCCGGCGGCCTCTTGCTGCATCCACGTGGAGGGTGGATGCGTCTGCCCTGCTTTACCTGCCTTTTGGGCCGATCCGTCACTTCCAGAGAGACGCCGTGGTTGACCTCTCTCTGTATCTGTGTAACGCGTGGTTGTGTGTGGTTACCTTTAATCCGCTGGCTGCAGCTTTACCTGCTTCCTTTGAAGGAACAGTTTGGCCAGATATCTAATTCACACAATTTCTTCCTCCCTCCTGACGTAGTCGATCAGACAAGACATGTCAAAGTCTCCTTCTTCTGTGTTGGAAGAAATCTCAAAGACTGGCTTGTGTGGTTTCGGACTGTTTGAAAGACCCTGATAGCCAAAAATGGATGAACACTCAAACTGAATTCAGGCTACTGCTGTTTTTAGGGAGGTAACATACCTTTCCAGGTTCCCTTCTTTAAAAACAACTGCATAATGTGTTGCTCCACTACAGAGTAGCAGGGAGTGTGGAAGAGAGGAGAAGAAGAGAGTGCAGTAAGGTTGGAATGGGTGGAGAAAAGTGATCCGACAGGCGGGGACCCGCAAGAGTGAAAGGGAAGGTTTTCAGGACAGTAGTGAGACCAGCCATGTTATACGGATAGGAGACGGTAGTGAGATAGCTGTGTTATACGGGTTGGAGACGGTGATAAAGAGACAAGAGGTGGAGCTGGAAGTGTCGGAACAAAAGATGCTGAGATTAGTGTTTGGAGGGATGAAGATGGACAGGTTTAGGGATGAGTATGTTAGAGGGACAGCTCAGGTTGGACAGACAGAACACAAAGTGAGAGAAATGAACATTGGTGTGGACATGTCCAGAAGAGAGATGAGGAGTATATCAGGAGATGGACATTGAGGATGAAGCTGCCAGGAAAGAGGAGAAGAGGAGGTTTATGGATGTGGCTAAAGTGGACACGCAGGTGGTCGGAGTGAAAGAGGAAGATGCAGAGGACAAGAAGACATGGAGACGGGTGATCCACAGCGACCCTGAAACGGGAGCAGCTGAAAGAAGAAGATATTGTTAAACTAAAGCCTGATCGCTTAATTTTAACCAGCTTTAAAGTCAGTGTTTGATATGACCCCCGTATTCTTCAGCACAGCCTTAACTCTTTTAGGCAAGCTAGATTGTCTTCAGGAACAGTTTCCCAGGTTTCTTGAAGGACGTTCCAAAGCTCTTCTTTGGATGTTGGCTTCCTTTTGTGTTTCCATCCTCTGTGGAGATGATCCCACACTGCTTCTGTCTCTGAAACTGCTCAGGTACAGATACTGGGCTGAAAATGAGAGACAACAACACTGTCCTTCAGGAAGATCTGGAGAACTGCTCAGGTACAGAGACTGGACTGAACATGAGAGACAACAACACTGTCCTTCAGGAAGATCTGGAGAACTGCTCCTCAACAACACACTCGTAAAAATCAAGAAAGGAAAGAAACCACACAAATGGAGGTCTGTTTGAGATTTCTGAACAACTCATGAGGCATATGTGATGATTTATTTGTGTGCTTAATCCTAATGCATACGTCTCTTGTCTCCGTTAACGTTTTTAACTTTTGCGCCAAACAAACAGTTTCATCTTGAAAACCAAACACATCTAGACTGATCGGCAAAGGGAAAATTGTGTCAATTTGATTTATTTGAGAATCTATAATAACTGCAATCTCAACCCTCTTTTTGTCTTCCTCTCTTCTTTCCCTTTTTTTGCTCTGTGAGCCATGTTGCTGTGCCTCCTTCATTTTTGTAGCTGCTGGTTCCTCTCCTCTCTGTCCCACCTCAGTGTGTGAAGTTAGTGACTGGTCGCTCTGACTCCTTTGCTGCTCGCACTAGTCCTCCTGTGTGTCCTCTTCTGACGGTCAGCCTCGCTTTGTTGTCCTGCTTGTCTGTGCAGGTGGTTCAAAGGTCCCTTTAGTGGGATATCGGAGCTGGTGAATAA
This sequence comes from Hepsetus odoe, assembly GCA_017165825.1. Lineage (NCBI taxonomy): Eukaryota > Metazoa > Chordata > Actinopteri > Characiformes > Hepsetidae > Hepsetus > Hepsetus odoe. The sequence continues at coordinate 15,598,940 of CM029389.1, forward strand.
TGTTCTCCAGCCACAGACCCAAAAGTCCCAAAACGAGCCCCAAAAAGAATCTCCGAAGGAGCCGGAACCGTAAGTAAAGCGGATGTCTTCGTCCCTGTCCTGGGTCAGATAAAAAAATAAAAAAATAAACTACATTTCCCGGTTCTCTGTGGCAGTGACGTTAAAGTACTAGTTGAATTAATTTTTTTCAAAGTTTTTTTTGTTAGCAGTGTTTGAAACGGTATCTCTACTTTATACCCCCTCACTTTACTGGCCTCTTTGTAAAATAAGGACATAAGGTCTCACTATGATATGCTCTTGAAAGTAAAGCAAATAGTGGTGCCTGTCAAGGACTTACAGTCCCTTCCATAATGTTTGGGACAAAAGGACGTATTTCTTTCTTGATTAACCCAAAAAATATGAAATCAAACAATTCAAACATGCTTATGTACACTCTGTGTTAACAGTAAAACTACTTCGACGTGCACCCACCTTGCAGATGGTGTGAAAATCTCTGGAACTGCCTTAAATGAGCTAAAGGTCTTCATTTGAGTGCTGAGTGTTGGCAGGATGTCCTGTAGAGCTGTGGAACAGTATTTGATGGAGCTCCGTCCGATACTAATTTCATCACTACTGGCATTAATGCTCTTGTGACTCAGCGTGATTAGTTCCTCACAGCAAAAGTTCAGCATCTACTGAAAGGCCCTCTCAGGAAAGTAGACTAAGTAGTAGACGCCCTATTAATGTCCTTGATTTCTAGCAATGGACAGCAACAGGTGTCTATAAACTTTTGGACACACAGTATAAATGCTGTAAAGAGGAGAGGCAGCGGTGGTCTAGTGGTAAGGGACGAGGCCGAGGATTGGAAGGTCATGGGCTTGAATTCCAGACCAGTAGGTTGCCCTGAGGTGCCCTTGAGGAAGGTACCATCCCTGTCACTGCTCCCCGGGTGCTAGATATGGCTGGACAGTGGATAGACTGGAACAGCAAAGGTGCCAACAATGGGCACATACGCATCAGAACTTGATCATGGAGCAAAGGAAGAAGGTGGCCCGGTACAAAGAAGGGTGGTGGTCTAGTGGTGGCATACTCGCCTGTAAGGTTCCAGCTTCAAATCAAACCTCCAGTCCACCACCATTGGGTTCCTGAGCAAAACCCTGATCCCCAGGTTGTTCCAGGGAGACCCTGTAATGAGGAAATGGAAGTTGCTGGTAAGTGTGTACGAGCCCCTGTTTGGTCAGGTAGCAAAATAGCATCATTACACAAGATAGTACCTACAGATTAGCATTCATGAAGCTGACACAAGCCTACATAGACATAAAGGCCTTTTCCAGCATTGAAAATGGAAGTTTAGGTGAAATTAAGTAACATCCTTTAAAGATAACACTTATCACCGAGCTTTCGAATGTGCCCGTATTTGGTCTTGAATGAAAAAGAACCTGCAGGGGTGACATAAACGTCTGCTCTGTGGGTCACAGTCCTGCCGCTGATATGAGGATTCAGTATCAGAGTGCTGGTTTATGTTTCTGCAGTGCGTCAGCTGAGAGGTGAGGTGTGTATGTGTGTATATTCGTTATGAGACAGCATTTGGTTTCATGCGGCCCGTGTGTCGCAGCTGGCCGCCCTGCCATCTGACCCAGAGCCTGCTGCCAGGTCCACTGGAGCCCCTCCAGGGCCTGAGGAACCCGCTCGCCTGCCCGCTGTTTGGTGTCCAGGGTCTGGAGTCGCTCTGGGGTCAAGGTGGAGTGTATTGATGTGGAGTTCATCAAGGCTCATCTCTGGGGAGTGTGGCGGCGCTGAAAGCTGATATGAAATAATGGCCTGAACCACAGCGTGATGTAATCAGAATCCAAAAACAAAAGATGTATTTTGGTGGGGTTCACAGTTTGAGGCCCCGTGAAGCATTTTCAGACTTGGCATCCTGGAGGTTGACTGTGTGGTGTTTGATCGTCCACCGCTTGGAGATGAGGTGCTTGAACATGTCTTGCGCTGATGAAGTCCCTGGATCATGAGCAGGTGCTGAGTGGGTTTCATGGTTGTTGTGGGGAGAAATTAATCCGAAAAGGGAGGTCAGCGGGACAAGAGGTCAGGCTGCAGAAAGCTGACTCTGCACCGGCGATCGTTTAGTGCCATTCATTTGCGATGACAGACGACTCTCGATGCCTCTAGTATTTGAAAGGGGCTGCAGCCTACCTGGTCCTAGTGTTGTTGTTTTTTTCACCTTACTTTCCGCTTTTACCAGTTGAGTTTTTTCATTTTTACTGAACTGCTGAGGTCCTTCAGGTTAGAAGTGAGGTTACAAGTTTTAGTTCCTGATTTTTTAGACATATCCAGCTATCACATTCACTTGTTAGATTCTATCAGAATTCCTAGCAGTAAAGCTTTAATGAGCCACACCCAATATTGGAGGCTGTCTGTAAACTCCTTCTTGAAGGAAGATGTGATGACTAGAAGCTTCGTATGGTGCCCCCCCGCTTCAGTGGTCCATGGAAGGTCAACCAGTGAACCAGCCATAGGGTCTAACAAATTTTTCAGACCAGTTTTTGGACAAGGCCCACTGAAGAGACTGATGAGTAAGATCCAGCCCATCTGGTTTGAACCCTGAAGAGCTTCTGTAGCACAAACTGCTGAAAAGGTGGGTAGCCAGACAGAATGCCCATGCTTACCCCTACCACCATCGAAATAGCCAACAATGGGCACATAAGCATCAGAACTTGATCATGGAGCAACAGAAGAAGTTGGACTGGTACAGTGGAGGGTGTTGGTCTAGTGGTGGCATACTCGCCTATAAGGTTCCAGCTTCAAAACCCACCTCCAGTCCACCTCCATTGGGTTCCTGAGCAAAACCCTGATCCCCTAGTATCTCCAGGGAGACTGTCCCTGTAATCTGTCCCTGTAATCGCTCTGGATAAGAGTGTCTACTGAATACTGTAAATGTAAATGTTGAATACTGTCTTTTACGTCACATGCTTATCTGGGAAAGAGATGCGCTATGAGAAGGTAAAAGTGGCAGTTCAATAATCTGCTGGAAAACCTTGATTCTTAGCATTTATCTGGATGTTACTGTGTCGTGTACCAGTTACCTGCACATTGCTGCAGACCAAGAACACCTCAGTTTGATTTGAATTACAGCTTTTAAACATTAAAAAGTAGGAAATAGAACTTCCAGCCCTAATGTACATATATATAATTATCTGTCTTTTCAGATATTCATGGCCTGGACTCTCCTGACTAGTGCCCAAGCATGCTCACAGGGAAAGAGATATGTATCCTCAATAATTCAGTTTACTAATGCACGTTGCAGCGGGAGATGTAAGGGCTAAAACTGCCCTAATTGGCAGATTACGATGGTAGAGGCTACGGTTTCCACGGCGGCGGCTGATCGACAGGTGCCATACAAAATGCATGTGTGTCACGTGCGTGTGGAGATAGCGTAGCAGACGTGCAGCCTGACCCTCGAACTCTGACCTCTGACCCTGGAGCACGGCATCCTGGCAGGGCCGCAAGGGCAATGGGAAGAGGAGACGCCGAACTGCCTCCATTCTTCCTGTGTGGTGGACGATGTGGAACGCTACAATCACATTTGCATTCCCAGTCAAAGGTTTTACTTCTCATTATTTACGCCATTTACTAAATAGGAAAACGGGGAATGTGAGACGTATACACGACACTATAATAAGAAAGTTTTTTTCTGCCAAATGTTTTCTAACTTTATGGCTGAATCTCAAACGATTCCTTACTTAAAACAACAAATCATTCAGTTGGGATTCACCCAGAGGCTGCACATCTCCCTCTTGAACATGGACTTCCTAGAGAGCCGAAATTAGCTCAAATCACCAGCGTTAGGAAAACCTCAACTATGTTCCATTCTTTCTTCTTTTTAAAAAGCAATGTGCACAGGAAGCTACGTGAGCATGAAAGATCTTGCGGCAAAACTTAAAATCATTTTACATCAGGCTTTGGGACAATGCTTGTGGACTGCATTGCTAAATGTTTTTTTTTTTTTATATGTAAAATTAATTTTCTACACGTTTTACTATTTAATATAACAATAGAACATGCACCTTTAGCTCATTTAATGATTATTAAAACATTGTTGATGGTTTTTGGCATGGGTCACCTGCTGCATAGTGCTTCATTCAGCTAATTAGCTAATTATGGGTGTGTATGGGGGTGTGTGTGTGTGTGTGTGTGTGTGTGTGTGTGTGTGTATTACAGTAAGGAAAATACTAAAGTATGCAAGACTGGGGTTTCCTGGAAAAGGTTTCCAGGAAGAACCGCTTCCACCTGTAATGTCATACGTCCTGCAGGGAACAATTCCAGCTAAATGCTTCCAAAATAGTCGTTACCCAGCCCGTGTGAGAGTTCATTACAGGTTTAGTGCTGTTGTTAATCAGGGTAAAGGGTTAATGACCACCTTCTGAATCTGGTAACTATGCTGGTCCCAGTTTCAGCATCTTAACTCCGTGCTGAGTGTGATGCTCATCATATTTGTGTAAAAATGTCACAACCCGGTTCTTGTGGACGCTGATGTGCTGTGCTGTCTTTCTGAACCCAGAGCAATGTTTTCCGGGATTATTGATCCATTTCTCCATGTTGGAGATGCGTGATTACTTTTGTTACCATGGATACCATCATGTCTTGATTTGAGTCTGTTGATAAAATCAGTGTAGCTCCACAAAAAAAAGTATTAAAGCATTAAATAATGTGCCCAGACCCTAGAGCATCCATCCATCCATCCATCCATCCATCCATCCATCCATTATCTGAGCCTCTTATTCTAACCAGGGTTAGGCTGAGCACTCATTGGGTAAAAGGCTGTGGAAAATCCTGGACAGGACTTTTGGGTTCTTGAACCTGACCCTGAACCCCAGGTTGCTCCAGCGAGAGACTGTCCCTCTACGGAAGGAATGGAAGTGGCTCTGGATAGAAGGATCAAGCCATAACCGTGAAGTTCCTCAATGTTGACCTTCAGTTTTTTGACTGATGCGTTTGTGTTCGGTTTCAGTGGGTCAGAAACCACAGCTCAACACAGGTGAGATAAGTGGACTAAGGTCTGTGGACCAAGAGATCGCAGGTTCGACTCCTACCTCAAGCACCGCCACAATTGGGTTCCTTGAACAAGACCCTTAACCCTGAGTGTCTCCATGGAGACTGTCCCTGTAATCAGGAACTGGAAGTCGCTCTGGATAAGAGTGTCTGATAAATGCCGTAAATGTAAATGTAAGTCCAACGTGGTTCAGAGATTCAAATCAAATTGACTTCCAGATTGAAGATCCATCACCAGAGGAGACCATTTCTTCACTTTTTGACCCAAAAAAACAACGTGTGCACCGCTGCAGGGAGCAAGCAGGCATGTTTACAACAGATGTATTGATTTTTTTCTTTGGCCAGAGTGTCCGTTCATGCTGAAACTTGCTTTACCCCCTTAAATCAATTTGGGGAGTGTAGTTTGGCCAGCATGCGAATGCAGCGTTTGCCCGCGAGCACTCGGTGCTTTGGGCTGGTATTAGCTTACGGCTGGCCCTGAAATAGAAGCAGGGACGCAAATGATTCATTAAACGATGAGGAACCTGAGAGAGCAGAATGAAGTTCAGCCACTCCTTGGCACCCTGCCAGTCGGCACCTACTAGCGAAGGAGTACTACGAGTAACGGAGCGGTTTTAATCTGATGGAAGAGAAGACGCTCTGTCTGCGACAGACTGATGACGCGTCCTGGGTGTCGCCCCATGATCGCCACAGTCTCCAGCCCCCCCCCGACCCTGGTTAAGATAATGGGCTTTGATACTGGATGGAAGGGTGGACGCCGTTCTGGTTCTGACACGACAGAAACGATGCCTTTCTTATTGTACCAAACTCGTTCTGTTTACTTCAGAAGTCAAACAAAATATTAGATGTTGAAATATTAAAGGTCCAGTATCATCCTATTTTTTGAGGGAAACCTCACCAAAGTTTGAAAAGATATTGACCATAAAGTCGAAAGTGTGAACTGGCTGCCGGTTATAAGTTGAGAGCTTTTGTGATGTCACAAAAACCCAACACGCTGAGCCTACACTCATTCCCACTGATTCAGCCTGGGCTGCTTTTAAGAGGAGGCTCAGTGCAGACCGAAAACAGTGGAACTCATTTAGGCATGGTGGCCAAAAAAGGGGTCAAAAGAAAAGATCGTGTCAAGATGATTAAATGTGGCCAGAACGAGGAGCAGAGGAGATCAGACCTCTACACAGATTAGTTGACTTTTTTGGGTTTTTTTTTGCATATTTGTTCAAATGAACATGTTTAAAAAATAATTATTGTGACATAAAAATAAGGTTTGAACAAACGTTTTTGCACATTTTGTTTTGCACGTCTCAAATTGCAGTTCTAAAGTTTTTTTTTTACTTTTAAGACTCCAACATTGTTTTCTTGAACTATTTTAATCTTTTAAAGTTAAGACTGTTTTCCCTTTGATATTTTAGTTCATTGGCACGGGCAGCTGGGATTTTGATGTAGTGGAGTTGGGAGGTTTTGACGTGACGGTGCAGGTTGGTTGTACTCGTGCTGTTCTCTGAAGTGCTGGATCTTTGTCTCCTGCAGGAAGTTGCACCAGCAGTTTGAGTCGTATAAGGACCAGGTGAAGAAGATGGCGGAGGAGGCCCAGACCACCCCAGAGCAGAAGGGCGAAGCGCCCACCTGTGGAATTTGCCACAAGACGAAGTTTGCCGATGGCTGCGGCCACCTCTGTTCGTATTGCCAAACCAAATTCTGCGCCCGCTGCGGGGGCCGAGTGTCGCTCCGCTCCAACAAGGTACGGCCTGCTCAGATGAATGCCTTAATCTAGAAAAAAGGAACCTCAAAACTAGTCGTCCTTGCAGACGTTTTTGTCCCAAAAGACCAATTTAACACAAAACACAGCGAGATACGAGCCCGAAAAACACAGAGCTGTTTTTAAGTCTACGTGGATTTAGTTTCATGGCTAAAGCACGAGTTTTTAGACCCTTTTTCTTGGCTGAGCTAGTGTACTTTAACAGAAACCTCCACATTTCTGAACTGGGAAGCATTTTTCCAGATATTCTGGATATTTCCAGTCTTTTTCAGTGATTGCACATCTGCTGGAAATGCTTTATTGTTAAGCTTTATGTATTTTCTTCGCCGCGTTATGCAGGGTGTGTACTCCCAAATAGACTGCTTTAAAACAGTAATGCAAGTTTCAGCATAAAGGGACGCTCCGGCCAGATAAAAGAAAAGTTGGAATCATTGTTTCTTGATTTAAAAAAATGAAGAAAGTCTTCTGATGATGGATCTTGAATTTGGAAGTCAATTTCCTGCGCTGGAGGATATTTTTAAAGCCTTCAGCACCCTTTAGTTAGGGGACGTAACTGCATTGCAAACACTGATTTAAGGCTTTTTATTTTTTGTGTGACATTAGCCACAAACAGCCATCGTTTTAGCGCCGTCATGGAAACCAATACACATTAATACGCCTTTTTTTTGCTGGCTGTTTAATTTCCCACTGATTTTTCAGCCAGGGCTTCTGTTAGGGAGGCAGCAAGTTATCCAATCAGTAAAGAGCTCATTTACATACCAGGCTTAAAGACACGGTATCAAAACTAGTAATAAAAAGAAAGGAACATGATTATGTAAAGATGAAAGGACAGTAGAGGAAAAGGATAAAGCACAGATAATAATGGGGGATGGACTCTGGTTAAGGCCGGATCGTCCCTTTAAGCATCGCTGGAGTCGTTCAGATGATCTCAGTAAAGTTAAAAGCTCAACCTGTGGGCTGAGATGGCTGTTTATGATGCAAACTGATTGATTTGAAATTGTCCTCAGTGTCTTGCTTGCTCTCTTTCTGCACATCTTGGAGAAGGACAGACAGGACGGGGCTTTCATTTGCATTAAGGCGGTGAGACACTTTTCTCAGCCGCTCCGTTGACTTGAAGTCACAAAGTGGAAGTTAGAAGGAAACCCAGGCCACTGCAGCTCGTTTAGTGACCACAAGAGGGAGACACTGCCTCTTCTGCGGGCGCATCTTTAGGTGCGAGGACGTTTGTCTTACCTGAACAACAGCTCAGCCAGTCGCCACCAAATACACCTGACGTCGTTTTCACAATGTTGATTGTGAATGTTTATTATTAAGTGTGGTTCATTTTGCTGTATGCGCTGGATACAGCAACATGAGACTGTATGGGTGTATGATGTGTGTCTCAATGTCTGTGTCTCACAGTCCCTCTCTTTTCTCTCCTTTTCTCCCTCCATGTGGAATTGCAACAGGAGGACAAAGTGGTTAGCATCCTTTTCTTTCTTTTTGGAAGCTTCTCACAATAATATTGTTGCACAATATTAAAAAAAGAAGGGGCATAGAGTTGTTTTTGTGGTAAGGGACAGTTTGGCCAAATGTGCTTGTGCTGCCATCTTTGTCATCTGACAGGACAAACATTACTGATATTAGATTTGGACAAATAGACCCTGGGGATACTATTTACCATATCATCACGGGACATTGCCCAGACAACTTGTCATATTTGTCTCATTGCTCCATTTCCATGTCAGACAGGTCAGAAACAAAGGTTGTGGGGGACATGTCCTACACCATCGAGCGATGGTAGGATTGTGAGTCCAGTGGTGGAGATAGGAGCATTAGTTTGACATTAAATTGGAGAGAAATTTGTGGGGAAATGCCAAAATAGTAGTTTCATTGTCCTGTTTTCAAGTCAAGGCTACAATTGAACTATTATTGTCCAATGCCTTGTCTTTAGAGTGTCCTTCACTAAGCCATGCATTGTTATTTAAGGTGTGGACCTGACTTTATAGGCAGGTTACTGGAATTTTGGATGAAAGTCCCTGCAAGTTATAGGAAATTCATTCATCGCAGTATTAATGAATTAATTTTTTTCCCTGGGATGGGATGGGGTGGTTGTGGTCTAAAGGTAGGATACTTGCCTATGGATCTGTGGACCAAGCGGTCACAGGTTTGAATCCCACCTCCAGCACTACCTCCATGAGGTAGTAGGTTCATGAGCAAGACCCTTAACACTGAGTTGCTCCAGGGAGACTGTCCCTGTAATCAGGAAGTGGAAGTCGCTCTGGATAAGATAAGCTGTGAATGTAAATTTGATATATATATATATAGTCCTTATCATTCCAGCTCTCCAGATCTTCCTGAAGGACAGTGTTGTTGTCTCTCATGTTCAGTCCAGTCTCTGTACCTGAGCAGTTTGATAGTTCTGTGTTGGTTAATCCACACAGTGATCTACGTCTGAACCTTCAAGCAGAACAAAGCATCTAACTTGACATGAAGCAGTGAAGAACCAGGTGCAGATGATTCCAGATGATCAGGTGAATCGTTTACTGCTGATGCTAAACGCTGGAATGCCTTTATCTAGAATTTTTAGGCAACGCAGTGATTCCCCATCAAAATAAAAAGAAATGAGGAGTGATTCAATAGTTTTGCACAGTTCTTTAAATGTCAGTGCTTTCAGTGCTAATATAGAGCAACTTTACAGAATCTGGGTTCGAGCCTCTTGTGAGCGACAGAGGCAGAGCAAGGAACCTTGGGAGGAACCAAGGCTCAAAAGGGGAACCCGTCCTCCTCTACACTGGAAAAGACATTGGAGCTTTTGTTAATCTGGGTCTGTGGTAGCAGCTCCTGCTGGTGATCCAGTATGATGTGGCTGATCTGGAGTTGAGGTGGGGATGATGATGATGATGATGATGCAGATGATGGTTGGTTCAGCAGGTTACTGGTGGAGTGCAGTTGTGTTACTATTATAGGAAGCTTGTGGCTGCGTTCTGGCTTTTTGGTGGCACAAGGCCAGCCTCTTTGTTCTGGGTGATAATAGCCACAGTGTCAGGTTCTGCTCGGTCCAGATGGTGCAGCTGTAGTGAACGTCAGAGACGAGTTCAGCTGGAGTGTGTCCCTGTCTCACGTTGGCTTTGTTCCTGGCTTATGGTGTTTCCCTACAAACTCATGCTGTCCATTTTTTCATTGAACTAGGCCGCAGTGGTACCGTGTAGCGCACGGGGCCATAAAGTGTTCCTAATAAAACATAAAGTGCAGTGAAAAAGCGTGGAATGTTTTTATGGCGTGTCCTTTGTAAATTCAGGACCAACTGATCAAAACGGGACAGTGAACCTCACAAACCTTTCAAACGGGGCATCTACCACTTTCCCCACACCCTGCAAATCAGCTGGTTCATTCAAGTTGTCAGACTCTTGGTGCCTCGTCTTGTTTGGCAGAAAGAGAATCCTGTACATTAGAGCAAATTCTGGACATCAAACCCACTCTCTCACTCATTTTCTGAGCCGCTTGTCCTGTTTAGAAATCTATCCCAGCTCTCACAGGGAGAAAGGCAGCTGTTCTGAGATCAACTTTTCAAACTTTACGCTAAGGATGTCGCTGTATCTCTCGATTGGAGAATCACAGGAAACTTCACACTTCCTTTCTCCCAGTGTGAGCTCGGATGGACTCCAGCACCGCTCGCGATCCTGATCAGGACAAGCGGCTCAGAAAATGAGTGAGCTTTATGTATGTTTACATAACCCTAACCTTCCCTAATCCTCGAAATGACAACTGTATTTCTGCTGAATTTTATATTTTAAACTTTATTTAATCCGTTATTCACCTCGTTTAAATATTAAAAAAAAAACATCTAAAAAGAAATAATAAACAAAGAAAAGGAAATATTTATTCAAGCAGACCCTCTGGCGCTTGTACAGACCGTGCCTGCTGCAGTTTTCCCAAAGCTCAGTTTAGACCCTGCTATCAGGTTCCCAGGGTTCCGAGTCCAGCAGCTCCGCCTGCTGTAAATATTCATGTTGTCTCAACAACACCATCTCTTTCAGCGCCGTCTGTCAGTCCGATAGTGGAGGACAGAAAACGCTGATGGAAAGAAAAGCAGATTTCAACACACTGCTGTTCACGGACATCCAAGCTTTGGACCGAGTGAAACTGCAGTTACAGTTTGTAGTCTGACTGCACAGGAAGCAGCGTCGCAGAAATGATAAGTGATCGTCAAGATACAGCAGAGTTTAACAACTCCAACAGACTCCAGATTATTAATCACAGTTAGAGAGAGAGGCCGAGATTATTAATCACAGTTAAAGAGAGAGGCAGAGATTATTAATCACAGTTAAAGAGAGAGGATGAGATTATTAATCACAGTTAAAGAGAGAGTCAGAGATTATTAATCACAGTTAAAGAGAGAGGACGAGATTATTAATCACAGTTAAAGAGAGAGGCCAAGATTACGGATTACAGTTAAAGAGAGAGTCAGAGATTATTAATCACAGTTAGAGAGAGAGGCCAAGATTATTAATCACAATTAAAGAGAGAGGCTGAGATTATTAATCACAGTTAAAGAGAGAGGCCGAGATTACGGATTACAGTTAAAGAGAGAGGCCAAGATTATTAATCACAGTTAAAGAGGGAATCCGAGATTATTAATCGTAGTTAAAGAGAGAGGCCGAGATTATTAATCATAATTAAAGAGAGAGGCTGAGATTATTAATCACAGTTAAAGAGAGAGGCCGAGATTATTAATCACAGTTAAAGAGAGAATCCGAGATTATTCATCGCAGTTAAAGAGAGAGGCCGAGATTACGGATTACAGTTAAAGAGAGAGTCAGAGATTATTAATCACAATTAAAGAGAGAGGCCGAGATTATTAATCACAATTAAAGAGAGAGTCCCAGATTATTAATCACAATTAAAGAGAGAGTCCGAGATTATTAATCACAATTAAAGAGAGAGGCTGAGATTATTAATCACAGTTAAAGAGAGAGGCCGAGATTATGGATTACAGTTAAAGAGAGAGTGTGAGATTATTAATCACAATTAAAGAGAGAGGCTGAGATTATTAATCGCAGTTAAAGAGAGATTCTGAGATTATTAATCACAATTTAAGAGAGAGGCAGAGATTATTAATCACAGTTAAAGAGAGAGTCCGAGATCATTAATCACAATTAGAGAGAGGTTGAGATTATTAATCACAGTTAAAGAGAGAGGCCGAGATTATTAATCGTAGTTAAAGAGAGAGGCCGAGATTATTAATCACAATTAAAGAGAGAAACCGAGATTATTAATCGCAGTTAAAGAGAAGGGCCGAGATTATTAATTACAGTTAAAGAGAGAGGCCGAGATTATTAATCACAGTTAAAGAGAGAGGCCGAGATTATTAATCACAGTTAAAGAGAGAGGCCGAGGTTATTAATCACAGTTAAACAGAGAGGCCGAGGTTATTAATCACAGTTAAAGAGAGAGGCAGAGATTATTAATCACAGTTAAAGAGAGAGGCCGAGATTACGGATTACAGTTAAAGAGAGAGTCAGAGATTATTAATCACAGTTAAAGAGAGAGTCCGAGATTACTGATTAAGGTAAAGGTAAAGTCGTCTAATATTATTGATTACAGTTAAAGGTACGGTCTAAGATGATTAATTACAGTTAAAGAGAGAGTGTGAGATTATTAATCACAATTAAAGAGAGAGGCTGAGATTATTAATTACAGTTAAAGAGAGAGTCCGGGATTATTAATCACAATTAAAGAGAGAGGCTGAGATTATTAATCACAGTTAAAGAGAGAGGCTGAGATTATTAATCACAGTTAAAGAGAGAGGCCAAGATTATTAATCACAGTTAAAGAGGGAATCCGAGATTATTAATCGTAGTTAAAGAGAGAGGCCGAGATTATTAATCACAGTTAAAGAGAGAATCCGAGATTATTCATCGCAGTTAAAGAGAGAGGCCGAGGTTATTAATCACAGTTAAAGAGAGAATCCGAGATTATTCATCGCAGTTAAAGAGAGAGGCCGAGGTTATTAATCACAGTTAAAGAGAGAGTCCGAGATTATTAATCACAATTTAAGAGAGAGGCAGAGATTATTAATTACAGTTAAAGAGAGAGTGTGAGATTATTAATCACAATTAAAGAGAGAGGCTGAGATTATTAATCACAATTTAAGAGAGAGGCAGAGATTATTAATCACAGTTAAAGAGAGAGTGTGAGATTATTAATCACAATTAAAGAGAGAGGCTGAGATTATTAATCACAGTTAAAGAGAGAGGCCGAGATTATTAATCACAATTTAAGAGAGAGGCAGAGATTATTAATCACAGTTAAAGAGAGAGGCAGAGATTATTAATCACAGTTAACGAGTTAGTCATATATTATAGGTTACGGTTGGAGAAAAAGTCTTGGAGAGATTATAGATTGCATTTAAAAATGAAATATGAGTTTATGTATTACAGTGAAAGCCTTAGATTATAGATTACATCTGAAGGGAAAGCCTTAAAGAATGCATCTGAAGAGAAAGTCAAATATGATAGATCTGATTTAAAGGGGAAGTCATAGATTACAGATTACAATTAAAGGGGAAGTCTTATGGAATACAGTTCATCATATTCATCATATTCTATGTAGATCGACCACACCCTGGGGGGGATAGAAAGAGAAGAGGACAAACTGACTGTGGCTGCCTTTCATTTTGTCCACAGGTTAAAAACTGAGCTCTGCGTTTAGTGCTCGATAAGGTTCTTCAATAAATACGGACAGTTCCTGTAGTATTCTGCTACAGTTGTCCCTGTAACTGTAAGGAGTATACTGGGAGTGGTATAAACACAGATCTACAGAAATGAACTGAAACCAGTTGAAGCTGGAGCTCCTCCGGCAGCTGTGTGAGCGAGGCTGGAGAGCAGAAGGAGAGCGTGTATTTTCTAAGAGGCGTTTTTGGTTCCTCACGCCAGTAAATCACAGGTCTCTGTAAATTTGAAAAAGAAGATGCATGAATATGCATCAAGGTCTATTATGAGCTGCTGTGAACTAAATATAGAAGCTCATTAAATTCCCATAATCCACGTGCCTGCCTGCTGTGGCACGTGAGTGATGGAGCTTCTAGTCACTTTCTACCAAAGAACACTGGAGTGGTTCTGAACCGTCCGTGAGGTTGGGCTGGACGGTTTTTTTTGGTGAACATCTGAATGTTCTGCTACGGATTTGAATTTAGGAGTTTATGAACCTCTTTATGGTTCTGGAATGCATCCGAATTTGGAGGTGCTCGGCGAGGACATTTGGCAGCAGGACATTTCTCATCC